>JAIPRL010007220.1:0-24281 GCA_025469235.1 Pemphigus obesinymphae
TACATTAGATAAATAATTGTACAATTTAATACAAAATTAAAAACAGAAAAGTACCAGATTCGTCGAACGAAAAACTGTTTTGAAAATCAGACCATGTTATCATAACGTATTACGTAGCTGATAACAACTGCTAAATGGGAAGATGGCTGCCTTTTTTTTTGTTTACATTTAGTGTCCATTCTGATTTAATCTATTCTGTGCTACGTGTACGTGTAGTATGGCATATGTTCGCTAGGACCGCATGACAGATTATCGCTTAGATTCCCCCACTTACTAATTTCACCGTAACAAAATGTAATCGCACCATTACCGCCTTCATTGTCGTTTCCAATCCATACTATCTTAGTTCGTGGTAGGTATGTATATGTTTAGGCGAGGATACAATTAATGTAGTATATCTACTAAATAGTAACAATTCAAGACGTATATTATATAGTTTTCAACGAGTAATTTCATCGTTATCATTGCCTGCTATCGTTAGGAAATGATAACTAGAACTAGGCGATGGTGTCGTTTCCTCAGTGAATTAGGAATTGTCATCGATTCCTAGGAATAGTCATTATTCCCTGATTGTCAACTTTTCCGGTAACATACTCGAGAAATTTAAATTGGCCGATATTTTATTATGGGGTTTAATATTTTATTATATTTGTTGGCCTACTAGAGTGCGATTTCTGAGTTATTGTGATTTAACAAAGTGTGTATCTGGCTAAAATGCAATGTTATTACGAATAATTAGTATATACTGAAGTGATATAATATAATAAGGTGCCAAATCAAAATTTAAAAATTTTTAACTGTAATATTTATGTATGTATATCACATCGAGCTCCGGTGTGTAAATAATTTTTATCGAAAGATATATTTAATATATGCATCACCACCTGCAGTATCCTACACACCCCCTATTGACCGGCTATTTTTTTTAATTAATTTAAAAAATACACTTTGTATATATATAGTATATTACACACTATTATATTTTTATCATAATCGGTAATTTTTTAGTTATTCGTGGTTTTTTTGTCGCTAATTTTGTTCCGCTATTTTTTAGTAGACCCGTCTTAACTCGCTCGTAGTATATTCTACATAGTCCATCGCCTCCTTTATAGAGTAACTCCTTAGAATTGTAGTAATGGATCAATAAATTATCGATTTACAAACTCATCTACGCTGTCATTTTTCCATCAGATATTTTTTTCCCAAAGTTTTCTCAGTTTTAGTCTATTCAATGGTGACATTTGAATAATTGATAACTTTTCCGGGAGTTAACTCCATATGAATCTTATTTCATAGGACTTCCTCTTGCTTGAGTGCTATATATATTTCTATTACTAGTCATTACATACTCATCATTGTGGTCACAATTAATTATTCCGTCCTCTAACTTGGATAAAACGTTTATGTTTAGTCCCGCAGTAAATTAATTGACATACATTATTGGATCGGGTAAATATCGGGTAAATGATCGAATTCAATAATAATTAATGAGTAGCTCGGACGGTTCACTTTATTACATTGTATGTTATTATAACTTTATAAAGGAAAAAAAAAATCGAATTTAGTGTTAAATTGATTATATTTCGATTCCTCAACACTGCCATCACCACTGTCGAAACCGCGTAGTATTATGTAGTTAGAATAATGTTGTAAATGCGTCCGCTCGTATCGTCATCCATCATCGAAGCCGAAGAGAGAAAACTCATAAATATTGAAACGTATTTCTTGGCCGACTTTTATACTGACAGCGACCCCTTCACCCTGTCCCATCCGTACTTTGTGTGCATATAATAATACATGTATACGTACGTCATTATATTAAACCTCGCGGTAGTTTATACACACTTATCTGACAGCGATCACACGACTTATTGCCAATTTTTCATTTCGACATTACCTAAAGCATTTATTTATTTTTTCTGCTTTCCTATCACACGATGTCTCTTTGATAAACAAACTTATATGTTACGGGTATAATATGTGTGCATTATTGTCATCGACTGCATTGACGTCAATGATGTAGGTAGGTAATGTCGAGACAAGAAATCGTCGGGAAAATACAGTTCTGGAATTCGATTCTATTTATCCTACTAAAATGTATACTTATATACGACATATTTGATTTCATACAGACATAAAACAAACATGCGAATTTATTAAATATCGAAAAATACTCGTAATGTACGTATTTTGTAACTCCGGAGTAGGCCCAACTTGAACGTATATCTATAGATATATAGTTTTTTTTTTTTAATTATTATTTTCCTATAGGTAGCTGATGTCCACCGGTCGCATCAACGCCGTTTCCGGTGAGATTATTTTTTTTTTCATAAAGGAAATTTTAGATTTCAATTTGCGATGTTCATTATTATGAGGCGAACATATATCTTTTCGTTCTCTTGAATGGCAATCAAATCTCGTTGAAAATTCGTTTTCTTCGGGACGAGACGCGCGAAAGGGCGAAAAGTTAGTCGAACGCGATATGGAAGAATGCAGTGCACGGGAGTTATTATTTTCGACGTGATAAAAATTTGCCTCCGGTGTATTTTAAACGGGTTTTCGAGAAAAAAAAAAACGACCCTTAACAGAGTTACTATTTAAATTCTCTGAAACTTATACATTATATTCGATCTCGAGTCTTTTTTTTATTTTTTGTTATATTTAAACTTCAATTTTATCTTACCTCCCGCGAGCTGTACGTCTATACGTGGCTATAGCTAAGTAGTTTGTGAAGGGTAATCGATTTCACTTTTTTTTTTATTTTAACAGAAATACACACTAAAGCTTTAAATATATATCATATCCTACCTGTTGTAATAATATTCCCTGAAACAAAAAAAAAAAAATAAATAAAAATCAGTTTAGGTATTATTATTAAAATAATAATATATTGTTATAATATTATACATCCGTTATAGAAAAAATATTAAATAACTATAGTAGGTACATAGTATTATAATATATATACGTCATGGTCGTATATACCCGTATAAAACGTGATGGGTTGACGCATTAAAAATAATATAGGTGTAACTGTTACAAGTATACACTCGAGAGAATAACCATCATTGCAGTAAATTAAGTGTAACACTGTAACAGCAGTGTTAGTAGTCATTGGGAGATCACATAAGAGGGTAATAGGTAGTCTAATGTGATATCCAAACTATTTGAGTTATAAATCATTAAAAAAAAAAATCATCAATTAGGTACAATGTTTATTACGTATCGTATTATATATTGTGGTGAAAACATATCAATATTATAATGACATAAAAAAAAAAAACCAAAATTTACAAGTATTCGTTCAGAATCGTATCAAAAAAGTATCGTGTACAAATCTGCAGTGTTTATAAATCTTTAAATAGATCTAAATCCCGACTTGCTATTAAATAATATACTATTAAAATAAACGTAATCGAATGTAAATATAAATGTGTAATAAAATAAATGTATTTCAAATATTTCTCAACAAATGTGGGCATCGACTAGATAATAAGTTAAGTTACCGTTATTTTTTCAACGGTACTAGTTAATTTATATAACAACTATAAACTTATCAAATTATCTAGTTAAAAAATCTGCGAGTAAGTCATTAACTAGTGAATTAGTATATTCATTCAAAGTTAAGTTAAAAAGTAAAATCGTTTTCCCTAAATATATACTAAAAAATAAAACGTATTACTTAAATAATTATTTTAGGTGCTTATTTTTGTTAATATCAATAATAAAATTAGTTGTTTATTTTACAAAATACATACTACGGATAAGAAAATTAACATTTGATTAGCCGAGTTCATTTAAATTGAATTTAATTAATTAATGTTTAATTATTTAAAAAATCTTCTAACAATCTTAATTTAAACTACCTATTTAATTGTATCATTGATTATACACATTCTTGCTTTTTAAATATCTTTTGGTTTGTAAAATTTTAAAATAACAAAATGCATTATGTTATCAAGATAATCTATATAACAAAAGACAGTTTAACTAACCAATACCCACGATTTAACATATTAACTAATATTATAATTTTTGTTTATGATGAAAAATAATAATATTTTAACAAGATTTACTCTATAATAATATATATATTCATTTCCCAATGTTACTTGAACATTTATGATAATAGTTCGAATTAAAAGTTTTAAACTGTAAAATTATTGTATAATGATAGTAGTGATACGGTAGAGTGAAGGGATAAACAAAGATAATTATTCTATTATCTTCATTATTTACTCGAAAATTTTTTATAACCTTATAAATTATTTTGTAACATTTACGATATTGTATATATACATAGTATAACATATAACTAACTTTTTTAATATTATTATTTTAAGAATCGAAATCATGAAAATACACTAAAATATTTTTGTTATAATAACATAAAAAATCATTTTATAAATACACACGTAAAACAGATATTGCCGAAAGTATTTCAAAATTAATTAGAATAATAATAAAAAAGTCATTGAAACTATTAATATTCTAATAAGGCACTCTAAAATCTTAGTATCACAAACACCATAATATCATAATATACTACTTAACAATAGGCATTATAATATCCAGAGGCCAATTCAGAGAGAGAAACAGTAGTGGTGATTCATACCCGATTCGCCGAATACCAATTGTAAATCGGTTTAAATAATTTTAGAAATAATTCCTAATTTTCCGACAATGAAAATAAAAGTATTGTATAACCCACCCAATTAATCTGTATCCTCGCACGTCTGACTAGACCAGTGGTTCAAAAATATTAATTTAACTATGTGTGATACCTACAATGTGCGACTTTTATATTATCATGTATATTATTGGGTAATCAGTATTTCGCCCAAAGTATTATTATTTATAATATTCAGATAACCTCAAAAGAAATTATTTACGCCACTTTAATAACCCCTACACATTAAAAAATGTAACGGTCGCTAAGGGCACTAGACGGATTATACCTATTTGTACTACTAATTATTCCATTTATAAATATTCAGATTTATATGTACATTTATTAGATTTTAATTTAAAATTGTATATCGTGTTATACAAATGATACATTATGAATTTTTTACATTAAAATTAATGTAATTGTAATGTTAAACAATATTAATAAATACGGGATACGGTGTGGTGTCAATTGAATAGTGTCAGCGAATGGAGAAGACGCCATAGTGGCATTTACCTTCTACCCTCTATTAAATTTATTTTTCCAGTATTGATATTGTTTAATTTATTGGTAGATTATATAGCCTACCTTAGTTACTAATATTAGTATCTAAGTATATTAGTATATGATACTAGAAACTTATGGATACGATGTTTTTAGAGAACATTTTGATAAAATTAAATCGTATATAAAATTTTTTTTTTTATTTCTATACTTGGCAAAAAATTAAGGAGCTAATATTTTATTATATGTTCCCTCCTTTCGTGAAAATGTTCTTGATTTTAAAAGAACAATTTACATTGGAGTCTGACGAAAATATACTAAATATATTAATTTTAAATTTAGATATAATTGGAATATAAAAGGAATAAAATATTTTCATGATGGTATTTTAAGGCTTTGGTCCTTCTCCTGGTTGGAGAAGGATGATAGGTATGTACTTGAACTCTACTCGGTTTTATAATCTGAAGACCAGCTACAAAGTCAGTGTATTTTTCCATTAAAAATATATTTTATGGTCTTGTGAATTTTTTTTTCTGTTCTATGGCCTTCAGCACGTTTCGCTCGTACATAATGTACGTAAAGTGTGCGAAATACGTACGTGACCGGATCGTGTGTATGTGTGGTTTATGATGGGTTATACAAGAACAAATCTTCAGGTGGGTCGAATTGATAAATTTAGAATGAAGAGAGTTGTAAAATTCAGAAACCTGATAGATTAACTATTTTTGAAAATACTAAAACGTATAACACAAACACTTTATAATATATATAACCTATATCACTATAATATATAGGTATATGTATACATCCTATATCTAGGGATATATTATACTCAAAAATTTTACCTGTTCACCTACATAGAAAATTGTTCAAAAAAAAATAAATTATTTTTGTTGTAAAAAATGGATAAATTATCCATCTAAAATATTATGTTTAAAGCTTATACCGTCAAATATGTAATTCAATAATATAATCAATTTTATAAAGAAAAAGTCAAATTTGATTGATTACGTACTATAAACATTTTTATATCAATTATATCTTCTAAAAAATATATAAATACCAACTTAAATATTTAAAACCAACAATAGTGATACCAATATATTTATCTACAGATAGATTATTTATTTATTATTATTAAAACAGGAAAAGCTCAAAAATAAAAAAACAATATAATTATTTAAAATACAATGAAAATTTAATAGGTATATATAAAAAAAGAACAATTAAATTTTAATTAAATCTTAATGAAGTATTAGAATTAAGGCTTGTGGAAGTCAATAACTTTATTAGAGAGGAGATTTAAAAGAAAGGAAAGGTTAGCGATAGGTCTACGGTCAGTAAGTGAGTTGGAGGGCTTATAAGACAGAAAATTAATCATGTGGAGGGTGGGTAATATTAAGGCAGAAAGCAGCAAGGCGTAGGAATTTATTTTGGACCCTTTTCACTGTTGCACCAGCTCTAGTATAAGCAGTTTGAGCGTCCCAAAGAACAAAACTATATTCCAGTGTGGGTCGAAAAATTGAATAGTAAAGAGATTTGAGGGAGGACGTTAGATAAAATTCATGAGTGGTACGAGAGATAAATCCAAAGAGTTTGAGAGCTTTACAGATAATTGTGTCAATGTATTTATTTGGGGAGAGGTTATGAGTGAATATAAACCCTAAATCACGTATTGAGTCACCAGCACGATGTAGAGACAAGTTGCAGATAGAGTAGGGAATAGCAATAGTTGAAATACGACGGAAGAAAGATATGACAGAGCATTTGGTAGTGTTTAGAGGGAGGCCAAGAGAGGCACTCCTCAAGTTAGTCCTTTAAGACGTTGAAGGACTAACTGGTTTCGCGCGCGTTAAATAGGAAAATTTGGATTTATTAGAAAGCTATGGTTTTATACGATTCAATATTAAAATGTCATAGAAACTGATAGTTTATATTTTAACGTTTATAAAACGAAAAAATTAGGAACGTTTAGAAAGAGGAGGAGGAGGGCTGTTTGATGTATATGTCATCGCACAAACAATTACTATACGTTTATACGATATAGTTTGTAAAACGTATTGTAAACGTAAATTAGACGTGTATTTGATATAATATGTAACCCTTCAACACCGTTTTCTCAGTAATATTTACATTAATTATTATCCACGTGCGTCGGTCGACAATACAATTCTTATACGTACGTGTAAGGGATGTGCGGGTTCGACACGAAAACACACGACATCCGATGACGAAAACTGATGGTTGGGAGAGGGAGTGTGTTTAAAATAAGTGAAACCACCTGTGCCCCGTCTTCCTGCGGTTTCTCGAAAACCACACCCCTATCCCTTTAACTCGGTTAACCCTTCCCTCGTCGTGTATAAGTACACATTATGTACATTAACATATGCATAAGGTCTCAACGAGGCATTTTCCTTATTTATATGACTATACACACACACACACACGTATATATATACACACACACACACACACACACACGTTTGTATATTATACGCCAGCGAGTCGGTTTCAGTCTCGTCGCGTATATATACACCGTGCCCGCGGTTTTGTCAACAAGAGAGGTTAGACCTGCTTAGGGCAGATAAGGCGCCAAAATATTTCTCGGTGTTTTAATGAACAACAAAGGTCCCTTTTGGAGCCGGAGAAGGGGGTGTCTGTATGTACACATCTGGTACCTCCACTGACTCATCCGCTGTTCACCCCTCCAATCATCACCGTAGTGCGATGTAATAGAAATTAACGAGTGTCGTTTATCCTTTCAAAGGTATATATACACGCAAGACACCTTCTTATACCTATATAATATTATATGTATATACAAGCTACGATATATAATTTGTATTTTATTTTTATTTTTTTATTTTTTATTTTTATTGCTATTTCTTGCCCGTATTTCGTAAAGATAACTCGAGACATGTTTTTTCCTCTTTGGCGCGTTTTCTATCCCTTTGACGCGGAAAATTATGTCGGAGCGAGCGAATAATCTATATATATACAAAACATAATTATCTCTATCTATATATAGAATATTTTTCAGAAAATCTGGTGCTAAACGCCCAAAATATATGATAAAGTACAATATATATATATATGTACCTATATAATATTATAATATGTGTATTGCGTGTTTTATTTATTTATTTTTTTTTTTCTGAAATTCGTCGAGCGGCAATAAAAGCGAACGTTATTTGAACGACATAATTGATAGGAGCGATTGAATCGACTGGGAACGGTGTAGGGAATAAATTATGAGCAAAGCGAAATATATATATATATATAATTATATATATATGTTTCAAATTTTATATGCGCAAAATGAAACTAGGGCGTGATAAAGACTGTAGATAAAATAGTGTTTGGGAAATGCGAGTGTGAAATATACATGAAATATTCAAAGCCAGAAAAAAAAATATTTATGTGAATTGCCGGGAATGATGAAATTTCTTTGTTACGAATAATACAATGGAATATTAAAATGGTCCAAGGAAATTAAGAGGAATGAGTCTTGTTTTGACTATACACGGTGAAACGAAGATGCGCACGGAAGAAAAAATACCGCCACTGTATAATTTATGTAAACTTTATCGTGTATGTAAGTATTTGGTATATTATACTCGGGAAAGAATGTATTTATAATATTTAACACACAATTAGGCCATCAAAAATGCTAGAAATCTTGTTTTTTTTTTTAATTCCAAAAAAGTTAAGCAATATAGGGATTGTCGTGAACTAATGCAATGCGTTTGTTGAGAACATTTTTGTTCAATATCAACGAACTCGTCTAAGAATAACTACTTCTATTCTTCCATAAAAAAATTGCGATAAATGGAATTTTGTTTATGCCAACATCACAACGGCAACTATAGATCATCATATAGTTATATAGAACTTGGTAGTTTACTTTTATGTTCCAAAATACTAGACAAAAATTATAAAGAGTTAAAACTTTTATGGTATCATAATATTATAGATATAACGGGAGTTTAGAGTAGTGGTTTCGTGATATGGTTCACATTAAAGATATAATGTGAGTCCACGTGTCAAGCTAATAAAGAACTTGTATAATATACGAGTATAAAAGTACAATGAAAACAAACATTACATTAAGAGTAAACAGAGTTCATCAGGGATCATTGTTCTTAAATTTAAATTAAATTTGAAATATCTACCATTCAAGAAATATATATTGGTCCTGTAATAAATAATATTGCTGTTCTTTTTTTTTATATAGGGGGTGTTTAAATATTACGTAAACGTCTAGGGGGGAGTCGGTCGTGTGCTTACATTTGCTGACAAGGGGGTGGGGTGGTTAGAACCATGCTGACATTAGCAGTAATAAAAAAAAAAAAAACCGATGCTCGGACCAGAACTTTCATTTAATTTGCATTAAAGAACCGCTAATATTAAAATATTATTTTTATTAAATTGAAACAAAAACATTTTTAATAATATATATTAGAATGGACACTGATAAAAAATTACACGCGTTCATATATGACTGCTCAAAAAAAGTATATCTGAAATTTTTAAAATGTGTAGTATTTCAATGATTTTCATATTTATTTTGCATATTATGGTGATTCTGTTCATCAGAGTTGGCGTAATAAAATTAATTGAAGTATTCTCGAATCGTTTACAACCAATAAAATTACACAATTACACGACATTCTGCAGACGAACAGTGTTGCCAAAATATTATATCTTTGCAAAAACAACACTGAGCTATATTGTCAAAATGTCGGATATATTTTAGTCTACCCGAATGTGCAGTCCATTATCATTCAACATATTCTTTGATATATGTAGGTACCCAATACCTATATGGTTTATAACAAGATCAAATTTGTTAATAATTTTCATCCACTTTCCTGCGTACGCATATAATTCGTTTTTCGTTGCACAGTAGCAATAAAATATAATATTCCGGGAAATTCTCACTCGGAATGAAATTCAGTTATATCCTGCACCTCAGTTTCACCCGTTCTCGGTGCGAGGATATATTTTTTTTTTTTACCTACCAGTCTTTCAGACTAGAACAAAAAAAAAAAAAAAAAAAGAAGGACGATGAATGAATTAAAAATCCCTCGGCACACGGTCTCGTGGGAAATCACAGTTGCCCTCAAAAAAACGTGGGTTTTTTTTTATTTTTATTTCATTTTGGAGGTTGGTTTTATCTTTGCTACATTATTTACCTATGGAATTCTGCTTTGCTAAAAACGCGTACAATGCCCGTGTAGTAATTACCCCGTGTAACGACACCCTACCCTATATATATATATATATATAATTTGGACTTTATCTGAAATTGAATACACAGCGTCATCAACGCATGAACGAGGTTTCCACCGAGAAGTTATCTGACCGCGAAATTGCAGTATCCGGGTAACGAAAAAACCAAGTTTTTATTTCATTCCCACAGTGACACCGGCGCGATTACTATCCTGAAATATTTTGATAAAGGGTTTGAAAAAAACCGAATATTAACTCGTAAAAACAAAAACCCATTTTGTTGATAAAATTATAATAAAATTGAACAATGCTAAAAGTAATAACAACCCCATCATATATACGAGTATAGTAGTATATAATATAGTACACGAGGTGCTCATAATAGCCAGTATATTATATAAATAACAAAACCGGAAGAATAGCGAGTTGCTAAGGACCAAAAGATATATTGCTCGGTAATTAGTATTATATAAAATAAATTTAAGTGAAATTTTTTAAGTTCTAACATTTACCACATTGATTTGTGTGACTCGTTCAATAATAATGTTGCGAATTAGTCGATTAATTTCACAAAATGTATCCGATAAAATTTAAACACCGATTATGAAATTGAGCTATTTAAAAATTGGCGATTTACAGAAATATATATAGGTAATTGACAAAATAACATTTATAGTGTCGTCGACAACGTATTAAATTAAGTACCTATACTGTAGGTATACAAAATGTATGTATGGCGAAAGGTCGTACGTACTTTGAAACGTTTCAATAACTTTGATATAGCATTATAAATTGATCGGCAACGCCAAAAAGTTATCATTGCCGGCCAATTTCCTAGGGACGAGAAGTCTATTAAAACTTTTGGTCATCGATAGCATCATGTGTTTCTACAAAAGCCCAAGAGATGCAGTTTTGATTAAAATGTAATTTTTTAACAACAAATATATATATAATAACTAATAATATATAAAATATGATAAATTCGAAAAGTGTACCGATATGACGGGCTTCACTGTCAAACATCAAGCAGTAAATATAATAATATGTTTGAATGCAGTTATATTATGTAGATTAAATTAAAATATACCTACTTTCATTCGAAATAAATAATTGTGCGGGGAAAAAAAGTTTTCGGTTAAACTCTAAATAACCACAAATATACGGGGGTGACGCTTCGTTGTTGACTAAACTATATATATATATATATGTATGTAAGGTCATTATAAATATTGTGAAATTTAATTAAAACTATATGTACATCCTTTAACGACCGGCACGTCATACGTCAAACGTTGAAAAAAAAATTATTGCACATATAAATAACGCTGTTTTTAATATATTATATACTTAACACTTAGGTAGATATTTATATACAGGCCGAATAACAATGTAATCTGTGGTATTGATATTCAAGAAGGATTAATCGTCAGTAATATTTCGGCATTCGGTTGAAAGTATAGTATTTTCGTGAACAAAAAACATGACATTGCGGTCGGGGCAGATAGATATTTAAATCGATTCACAAATCGCACGTGTAATTTATTGAAAAATGTTCCGGGGAACGAGTCCCACAATGTATTCCTAGGACACGATTGTTTTGAACGGAAAAGGTTGTTTGAAATTTTTTTTTTTTTCCGTTTTTGACGTTATAATTTCGCGTTCAATCGAAGAACCGAAATCCGTACACACGGCGTAGAATAATATACAGCTACTACTATCGCGGTAGGTACAACACGTTATATTCGTATATACGTTTGGTTAAAAATATGAGTTGGTATATTATACGCGATATATAAGACGGGATTTTTTTTTTTTTTACCTAACATTTCCCCACGGTATCTGTCCCCGCGGCCACAATAGTTTGATTGGATCGCATTTCGCACACAGATCGGAAACTTAATAATAATATATACATATTATATATACATATTATATATATATAGACGTCATTTCGTCGTCGTCGTCGTCGTCGTCGAGAATCCACGGTATATATACATTTGCGTGGCGCACAATGCAGAAAAGAACATGATTATTTGAGTCCGGGGCACTATAGCTAGCCGACTATCGCGACGGCGATATTAGTCTTCGGATTTATAATGTGGATCACGGATCGTGTCCCAGTAGACGGAACCCCCGCCGCAATTCGATACACGCAGGATATCCGGTATGATATTTCGCGGGGTTTATTATTATTATTATTATTATACCAGGTTGTCGGGAGACGGGGAAGTGTACGACGTATAATAATAATATAAGGTCGATAAGCTATTATATGTCTAGCGGTAACTCCGCAGAGAACGAGACACGATGCGATAATAAAATATCGTAGAAAAATTGGCCAACTTTTGTTATTTTGGCAAGGGCGGACGATAATATTACGATGGAAACGGGGGTGGGAAAGGCACTCGAGAAATTTATATCGCCCCGTGATTGGGTTAGGAAAACACTATATTATATATAGTATTGTCGACGGGAATAACTGTATAATAATATTATATATTTATATAGGCACCTATACATATATATATATAAGTACGTCCGACTTTGTAAATAATATGAATGTATATAGTGGAACGCGGGAAATTAATAAATATGGCAAGTATCGCAGTAAAAAAAAAAAAAAATATATACATATTATAATATTTAGGTATAGACGAATAATAATCAGTGTTGGGAATGGATAGACGGGTTCCGAAAGGAACGGAGAATGTTTGAACGAGTTATTTTATTGAGAAACAACGATTAATGATCATATGCTTTTAAAATCTATTTAAAATATTTTATCAGACCTCTCCAACACCCTCTTATATTATTTAAATATATTTTTTATAAAATTAACAATTTCAATTTATAACATTCCTGACAAAAGTATTTTCAAAATTATTTTTATATATAGGTATACTATTGGTATCTTTTATGCGGCATACACTATACACTGTAAATCCTATTAGCAAGGCCGGGAAATAAAAGTCAAAGTCAAGTTAATTCTAGTTAAGTAACTTAACACGTTACTATTATCAGTTATATATATATACGTATATGTATATATATATATATTTAAAGTTAAAGTATCCGAGTTAAGTTAAATCTGACCGAAGACGGTTTAAATTTTATGAATGAAGTTTTCACTTACAAACGTACAAACTCTATTACCTATTTAGATAAACGATTGTATTTATACCTACTTTATATAAACAGGATTATAATAAAACTATAGTATTACTATAATCACTTATATTTTATTAATTGTGTCTATCTAATTTTGAAAATATATTGAAATGGTGGGTACCGTCTGTTTCATATTGATATTACTATGAATACAATAATATAGATATTTTAGCAGTTGAGAGGTATTTTCTTATTTATTTTTTTTTTTTTTATTGTTAATTAGGACATTTTTACTTAACTACATACATTAAGTTACTTTTTTTCCCAAAATTAATAAAATATATATTATAGTAATTTTTAACATAACTTAACGAGTTAAATTAATTCGTTAACTTGCCAAGCCTTTTGATATATTGGTATCTTATTTTTTCTCAAAAATACTGTATATAACATGTGACAATAAAATGACAATAGTACTTATAATTTAAACTTTTATTTATACTTTTAATATTTTATATTATATGAGTATTTTTTGTAATTAATAAAAATTAATAGTAGGTAGTCCTTTTTTGAGAGCTTATACGAGAGGAACGAATTTCTTTTTCAAAATACAGAATTAGTGGTTTCGAGTTTCTATTCTTTCTTAAAAGAAACTTTCCTATAATACTTCGAATAACAATAATAATAATAATTGATAACGCAAAATAGAGAAAGACAAAAATCAAATTATTATTGTTACTTACCAGTCATTTCCGGTTTTCGATAAGTTTTGCCGTTTCCTACCGGTCTGGTGTGGTTTCGGCTCGGCCACTAGGTTAACGTCTGAAAAAAAATCGTGAAACAGACACAAAAATATATATAAGTCTGTCTCCAAAACACGGTTCCGTGTACAAAAAAAAAAAAGCCAAAAATACATTGACATTTATATAATATATTATAATATATAAATAAACAATAAAAAAAAAAATCAAAATCAAACAAAACCCTGCAAAAATAATAATACGAAACAAAACATATTGTATTATGTGCATATTATTTTAAAGACCTATACGAAAAAGTGCGAAACAACAAATACAAAAATAAAATTAACATTATCCGTTCTCTCCATATACTGCTGTATATATTTATGTATATACTATATCTACGAGTATATTAAAACAGTATAATTATCAATAATAATTGAATTTATTTAATATATTATTATTTATAAGTGTTACTATAGTGTTAAGTATTTCCACGACGATAATAAGCGAACAAAATATCTAAAAACTTTCTCATATACTCATATACCTACCTAATATATACTTGTTTTTTTTGTTAAAAAATATACAATATAATTATTGTATTCTCCAATATTTTGATTATACATTCTGAATTATCATACGTAAGTTTTACTTACCTAATAAAATGATCTACCTATATAGAAATAGATACTTTACTATCTAAATGCATGTAGATACACATACATTATTTTGAAATAAATAAACATTTTCAATGTATCCAGATAATATAAACATATCTATTCTGTTATCTTTATATTTATCTACCTATATATTAATTATATTATATTCAAAAAAAAAAAAATGTACCTATGTATAATGTAAGTTGTATATTATATTATTTATTAAATCGTTTTCTAAATAATGTATTTATATCCATTAAAACTTCTTTTTTATGTCCATTAAATCTTTATCTGTATCTAGATAATATGAAGTGTTTTATCTTTATAATAATCTAGATAAGTCTGTTTTGTAATCTAATTCTAACTCTGTACACATAAAATAGGTACATACGTTTAAAATAAAAATGACAATTTTGTTTTAATTATTTAAAATTTTTAGTTTTATACAAAGTACAAATTAAACTTATTCATAAAAAATTATATGTATAATGAAGATATTTTTACTTGTTTGATAAGTACTTACATTAATTTACATTATTAAAATATATAAAAAAATAATGTATTGATATATTATTCTGTTTATTTCTGTACATTGAATTGTATTACATTTCTTTTATTTATTGAAATATAATGTAATTAGAATATTAGATAATATTGATTCATAGATTCATAGTTTAGTGAAAACTTATTTTAAATATTATGTTTCTGGTTAGGTTTTAGATACATTTTTTTTTTAAATATCTATAATAAGATGCAAGATAAAAAAAAGAAATGAATCAAGGTAGGTACATCACGCAGTTCTGATCTCAATTCAAAAGAATGGTTTAAAAAAAAATATACCATTCGATTTAAAAATGTCATCATGTGTAACGCGGGTTTGTCACCGTTACGCCTCGTTGTGTCAATATTAAACGTCGTTTAAATAGCGAGTCAATAGGTCAAACAAGAGTGGATATTTTTCGCTCTGTTTGAATAAACATTGCAGGATTTAAGGTCTAAAGCGAACAGCGAAAAACTAAAAATAATATACCGAAAGAGTTTTATGGAAATCGTATATCCGTTAGCGCAAAAACGGTTTTTAATTGAGCACCTCCCTGTATAGAATTAAGTACTATATTATAAACTATTCCAAAATGTATTATTCGAATCGATTTCAATTGTCTTGGCACTACAAATAGGTTACTACTAAATTTTCGGTATTTTAACATTAAATAGAGAATTTTACACAAATGATTTTCAGTGGTAAAAATATATGCTTCTAAATACAAGTAAATAAGTACCTATAAATAAAGTTTGTTGAAATATTAATAAATTACAAAAATTGTTAGTGATTTCAGAAATATTGTTGGGTACCTTTGATTATGAAAAAAATGATAAATCCCGATGAAAATATTTCTGAAATATTGTCTTCTACAATTATTTTGATATGTGTTATTATAATTTTAAAACTATATTAAAATTCCGTTTTGGTTGATGTATAAAAATATTTATTTAAATCGTATATAATATATATACAAAAATAATATGTAGTATTGAGTAGATACGGATATAAAATCACCTACACATATCTTTTAAAATATATTTAATCAATTTATTTTTAATTGTCAGATTTTCATTTTCAGTCTTTTTTTACAATTTTGTACCTAATTAAATTAGGTAGTATAGTTATTTAAAAAAAAAAAAAATTGTTATCAATTATATTTTCTTTTGATATTAACCATGAGATAGATTCGAAGAAATTATACATAATATGTCAGCCTTCTTAGCTTAAATACTGTGGAAATTGTGAGATAAAGATGACTTAGGTATAGACGTATA
This sequence comes from Pemphigus obesinymphae, assembly GCA_025469235.1. Lineage (NCBI taxonomy): Eukaryota > Metazoa > Arthropoda > Insecta > Hemiptera > Aphididae > Pemphigus > Pemphigus obesinymphae. Next base: position 16,734 of record JAIPRL010007220.1, read on the forward strand.
TCTAGTTAATGCATGGTTGAAATTAAACCATGAGTTTACAGTTATGAGGATAATATGAATGTTTAATGTGTATTGTGATCTCCAATTTGCTACTTGCTAGTAATTTTTTCTTAATGATTTTTATTTCTAGTAAGACTGTTAAATATTCAGAATTGTTCAAAGAAACTGATATAATATTTTAATTTAATAATTTTTACATGTTTTATTTTATTATATTGTTGTATTGGGTTTACAATGATGTATTTTTTTTATGTTTAATAAAAATATCTACTAGAAGAAGTGCTTCGACTATTACTACATTACACATATTCCGGTAGCAAATTACGTTTATTTAGTATTTTAAGAACTCAATTTTTTTTATTAGTTTTATAATGCATCAGAAAAAATGACTAAAAAATACATAAATACGCGATTTTGGTAAAAAAGATTATGGTTACACCTCTATAATTTCAAAAATAATTGTCCAAGAGTCTTGAAATTTTCAACAAATTTTAATGTTGTACTTTACAAATACGAAAAATTTAAAAAATGTTTGGCTATTTAAACCATTCATATATTTTGAGGTATTTCTTATATAAAGTTGTTGATTTTAGGATTTAGGAGAGAGATTTTATTTTTTTTTGTTATTGACTTGAATTCGTATCAATTACTTATTTTATTACCATATTTACATTATAAAATTTTTCAAAAATGGATTTTTTCCAATTTTGGGTTATATTTGTGTAAATTGTTGGGTTTGAAATCAGAGGTAAAGCTACCAATGACTCACTTTTAAAAAAACATATTCATCCCTTCCCATTGAAAATTCCTGTGTATATGCCACTGTATAATTTTAATATACCTATTTAATACTATATTTGCAAAAACACAAATTGCATAAATTGATAATTATTATTATTATGACTTGAAGTTTATTTATATCGATCATTTAGTTGAAAACTACAAATCCGAAAAGCAATGTTTTTAGAAGAACGGTTATAAAATTTAAACAACTAACAAGTGACAAAATGTTCACTTTCCAATCGTGCTTATTTTTCTGGTTTCTTTACATTTTTAAAAATATTTATTTAATTTAATCATCTCAATATCATATTTAAGAGGTATTAAGAGAAACGAAATATCAAGATATGAAAGATCACGATATAGATGCATCAAATAATAAATGTCAAAATAAAGACGTTGAAAATCATAACAATAATAGTAACCATAACGAATAATCAGGATGATTAGAAATACTAAAATTATAACAATTACCTATAAAATGTGTTATCATAATATGAAACAAGTACGATCCTATTATTTTAAATAATTTTGAAAAAATATAATTTTTGTGCAATTAGCATGCATATATTCGTAATTGTTTAAATTGTTGCAGTCTTGACCTGCAACTGTACGATTAAAATATTATGTTATTTATAACAGTTATGTATAATATTATGTATTATTCAGGGCATCATTACATTATATTTTACAGCCATATATAATATATTCAAAATTGTCTGGAAATTGTAATTGTATTAAATATTGTAAAACATACTAAAGTACAGTCCAAAAGATGTATAAATTGGAATACTATGAAAATGCTTGTTTTTTGACGTATTAAAAATGTGTTTTATTTTTAAAACTTTTTGAAAACACTATAAATGCGTACAGTATTCGTTAAATATATTTAAATAATGATTTAATGATAATTTTCCAGACCAAAAGCAACCCTAAAATATAACTTTTTGGAACTGTTTTAAGAATTAATTTCCTTATCTGGGATGTATGGTAAAAACGGGGATAAACATGGATACCACAATCTTAATATAACTTCACACAGTTCACATAATAATATATGGTCGTGGCAAGGTTTTAAAATATTGTATTCTTATAATACCTATATATTATAGGTACTTACATATAAATTTACGTGTGTCGTGTGTTCATAGGACGCGTGCATGTTTGTATAGTGAAATCGTTAAACTCGTAAAAGGTTAGCGTACACATAGATTATATATAGAACACAGACTGATTATGTTTGTAGTCCTTGTTATAATAATAATAATAATAATAATGATAATAATAAAAAAAAGGTAAATTTTCAATGGAAGAAAAAAAATCTCCGTTAAATTAGTACAGGGGGAAGAACAGAAGTTCATTTTCGTGCACGACGGCAAATCGTGAAAAACTTATTTAACGTTACGTTGTAATGTACATTCTTTCAGAATGTTTACAGTGAATGTAGGTCTTAATATTCTTATATTATATGCATATTATGAGGTAATTTCAACAAAAGAAAATTACATATATTATTTATGTATGGATAAATAATAATGGAATTAAAAGAAAATTCAAAGGATGCGAGGCTTTTTACGAGAGTTATAGAGTGTATATATGTATATAAGCCTTTGGTAATAATTCCGTATAAAAAAAAAAAAAAAAAAAATTAAAATTATGGGGCTGACATGCAATTTTACATCTCATTCTGATAACGCTTTGAACCGCGTGTACATATATAATACGCGCGGACTTTAAACAGTACGTAATTGTAAATTCAAGCCTTTGCAGCAGTTAAACCCATTTAAATAACAAGTGCGACAAATCCCTTTTTCCGGGGTCCTTCTCTGCTGCAACAGACAGGACAACATCAAAGTGCGTGTTTTATTCATTTATTATTATTTTTAATATCTTTATGGAATACATACAGAGAATCGTATACCTATATAATTAAAATGTATGTTGTTCTCCGCGTTATTATAATACGTTTTTCTTTTAATTAGTTAAATAACGAACTAATATTGAAGGACACAGTGTTGTATATATATATATATATATATATATATATCTGCAGTATAAAGACCGAGTTTGAGAAGTATAGTAGGCGAACACGCGATTTTACACGCACGAAACCGTTCAACTTAACAGCAGGTATTAACTAGGTAGGTAAAAGTATATTAACCCTTCGTAACGCGTATAAAAAAAGAATACCATGTTTATACAAATTACTTTAGAATAATCGTGTTCTGTAGGGCCTATATACTATCTTTAATTCAAGATAAAAAAAAAAACAAAACACATCGTATCGCGATTTAAAATGACAAATATAATTTCATATGCGCCAATTAATTGTCATAATTACACACAAAATAGCTAATCCATTATATATTCGTCGTGCTCGTATAATAACATGCATTTATTTATTGAAAAATTTTACTAAACTAAAACATAATGATAAATAAACTAACAAATGTACAATATTTCTCGGCACCTACTCAAAATCCATATATAGTTTGTGCCTGATATAAGCAAGTTCGAATAAAACATGTCGATAAAAATTAATTATTAACAAATTAATTAAATGCATAATTTTTACGTTACCTATATACATATATATATTATATATATATACTAAAATATTTATGATCAAAAATGATTAAGTTTCCTAATGAGAAAAAAGGCTATGGTTAAGGTACTTTTAGGTAATTTCAATTAAAAATTAATGGAATTGTACGAGTATCATTTTTTTCCAAACGAGTAGAGTTAAAAATTCGAATACTAGAAAATGTTTTAGAATTGTTTATTTTTGACTATTATCATAATAATTCTACCATTTTTATGTGAAATAATACTTATAAAACATAAACAATAAACTGTATTTTTATGAATCAACTATTCAATCACAATAAAATAACAATCTGTTTTTAAAAGAAAGATAGACCACAAATTTAATTTATTTTGTGTATATGACCTACATCCTCCATATCTGAGACATTAGATTTGCGAGATACTTTTAGTTTTTACGATTCGGTTTTTTCAATAAAATAATCTATACAAATACGAGTAAAGTTAAGTGAGCATAATCAGGAAAGAAATTAAAGAAAGTCGGGCACCTATACTCGAGTGTTCGAGAATTTGTTTTGAAAGTCAAGTATTCTTATTTCTTACTTGTACAACATCAAATGTTAGTATTTAACTAAAATTAATTTCAACTCGTTAAGTTTAAAGTTCAAAAATTGATAAAGTATTAACTAAATCTCTAACTATAAAACAGTTTACTCTTTAAATTTCCAAAAATTAAAAAAAAAATTAAAATAAATAAGATTCGATATTTGAATTTGAATTTTTACTTATTTTTAATCTTTATACCGATTGATTGTATGCAATATAGTACAATAAATGAAAAAAATAACTGGGTAATATACAAGTGAATCAAAAAATGAACCAAAAAAAAATTGTTTACTCATATAAATATAAATTGCAGCTGTATATTTAAATATATATGCGCTTTGATAGTAAACAATTTATGAAAAATAAATATTTAGACTTTATTTCTCAACTAAAAATTAATTTATAGAAATACAATTTAATATTTAACCGATCTAAATAAGTTTTATATTATTGATTTTATGATTGTGTATCTTAGTAAATCGTCATCTTGCATGACCACATTTATAAAGTTTCCCGTGCTTACGATAACAAGTAGGTATAAAATTTAAGAATATAAAACGTATAAAGTAATTAAATAATTTTTCAAAAATAAATAAAACTCTGATTTCCTTGCATGATTTTAAATTATGTAGGTAAATATAAATTATTATTTTTCTAATTAGGTTTCAATATTACTTTCATAAATTATTCTGATAAAATGCAAAACGTGTAATAGAAAATGATAATGTTTTCTAAAATGAATACTATAGGGTAACGAATCTAACGGTGACATAATTTACATTTTGGTAAAAATAAATTAAATTAATACAACACAGTAAGCTTTGAAGAAATGTTTAAAAGAGGAGAATGTAAGACCGGATTCTAATTCAATCGGCTTAAGTGCACGTTAAATTTAACGAAGTTTAAACTAACCTTTATCTATACGATTTTAAAACTCTATATAGCTGTTGGATTCATTTAATCAAAAGTAAAAAATAAAATTGTAAGTAACGGCTTATATTTTAGGTGAATAAACCAATATAAACCTGTAAAACACGGAAGGGTTCAAAGAAATTGACGTAAAAAAAAACTGATTACATAGATAAAAAAAAATAAAATACATTGTAAAATAATTTATTCTTCTTGGAGATACTTTTCTTAGGATCTAAAAAATATATGTTTTTGTCTATATCCTTAAACCCGCTCCTTCCCACATTACTTACTAGATTTATCCCTAAATAAATTGATAATATATTATATTATTACTAACTGGAAATAAATATAAATGTATACATTTTACAAACTAAATAAATAAATAAGAATATTGATGGAATGCAGATATTTTTTTTATAATACGAGTATGTTTAATTATTACATAAATTATAATCATTTATATTACAAACATTATCCGGAACGATTTGGTAATAGAGGCTTCCTTTAAATGTCTATATTGTTCTATAAATGAATTTAAGTCTAGAAAATGAATTTTCTACTGATAGTGAAATTAAACTTTTGAAGGAAGTTAATTTAGTAAAAAATCTAAAACTGTGTAAATAAAATATATCAGTTAAATAAAAATAACTATAGGTATAACTTAATCTGACCTGACGAAATTTCACCATAAATTTATTCGTAAATTTTTTTTAAAAAATACCATAATACCATGGTTGTGGTTATAACCACTATTGGATTAATTAAGTTACGGTTACAGTCGTTTTCATTTATATGGGTGTTAATGGGTTACAAGTTTTTGAGATTTATATTGGTTATACGGGGGCAAAGCCCTGTATAAAATATTATACTATTTAAGAACACTATAACACATTAGGTACACCTATAATAGTAATTTTATCGTGTATAAATGTGATTTATGACTTATAAGAATATATATTGGGAATGTCGTTTGACATAGTGATTTGTTGGATATAGCAAATTTTCTGTGTATTCGTTTTTCCATCCCCTTCCTTTTCGACTCGGATTAAGTACGGTACATTAATTTTCAATAAACACGTGTATCGGTCATTTGACCTTTTGATGTACAGCTTTTTTATTTTACCTTTACCTCCGTTAACGTTTAAGGTGTCTCTCCGGGGGACACGAAATATAGCGCAGAACAAATGAAAACGCAAAAATCGAATGGAAAAAAAGAACAAATAATGAAACCATTTTTTTCTTCTTGTCTTTTATGTTTCTCGTTTTAAAGATTGACGTTTTTTTTTTTTCTGTTTTGTTTTCGATTTTACCTGGAGGCATTGAACGAGATGTCAGTGCCAGACAACTGCTGCTGCACCACTACTTGAGGAACAAAACGTCCAAGAAATTCTATTTCGTTTGTTTTGCTCCGACTGTTCAATTAAAAACCGTATCCCTGCTTTTTGTGTGTGTACACATACCTCGGAAACTGCTGTAATTTACTTTGTGAATACCGTCTAATAAAATGATTGTCCAACGTGTGTGTGTGTGTGTTTTTTTTTGGGGGGGGGGGAGGGGTAGAAATTATTGTGTCTTTGGGGAGAAGATATATATTATATATAAGAGCGACATTGCTAAACACGAGCGGTTTCATTACAACACGAATTTGTTACAAAAATAAAATAAGAATAACATAACTGAGTAGTCATATTCTCAAACAATAGTTGTATATACATTCATTTCTAAATAAACTCGAGTATTTGTCCGTTGAATTAATTTTTCGCTTGTTTATACTTTTTTTTTTTTTTTTTTGGTACTTTTATTGTACGACCATCATATGCTTTGGTAATATTAATTCAATTTGTTTTCGGTTTACATAATAGGCATGCATTATTAAATTCTTTAGAAATTGCATTAATAATTTCTACATGAAACAAAAATAAATGAAATTTTTTTCGGTGAGTAGATTTGATATTGATAATATATGAATAGATAATTATATTGTACGATCTGGAGTGTACTCTACGGTAGAACAATAAGATTTCCAAACGAAACGGTCTCGATGCGTTAGAACCACATTATTGCAATAAAATTATTGTACCTACCTATCGAAATGATATCGTAACTAGATACAAAAATTACAACCTATTTGAATGTAAAAAAATACGAAATTTTGGGCCATTCACTGTTATATAGATAACAAGAAAGTTTAAAAAAAAATATATATATATTTCTTCACTACTCACGCTGTTTTGTGGTTGTAATACGTGTGATATGAATTTTTTTTTTTTGTATTTTAAAAAAACAGATATAAATTATAAACTAAATTGTGAACTTAGAGCTAAAAGTGAAGTCGCCACAGTGGCCATTTTCGTGTAATTCATAAGTGTTATCTAATACATAAAGCTAAGTTGATGTACATATGTATGCAGGGCCGTGTATTTAGGGAACGGTTTTATTGGGCAATTGTACCGGAGGGAGTTTCAAATATTTGATTATTCATATAATTAATAATATATTATTATTAAAATATGTTTTATTTTAAATCTTTAGGGGTAGTTTTAACAAAAATCATTTGACTTTATTTTTATCGTTCATCAAAAAATATTAACAAGTTATTACAAAAGTGTTCTCGAGTGGTGTTTTTTTTATTTATTTATTTATTTATTTTTTGGGGGGGGGAGGGCGTCAAATAATTGTTAGACCAAAGCGGGCAATTTATAAAAA
>JAIPRL010007221.1:0-24280 GCA_025469235.1 Pemphigus obesinymphae
CACTGAGATTATCATCGGTCAATTCTCGCAAATACATCATATATATGTCACAAATAGTATACATTTTATCATGTTATCTGTGTAGGTACTAATTGTATTATATTAGCCGTATGACGATAGGTATATTTATGTATCGATTTAATATTTTTGTTGATTTAAAGTTGATAAATCACCAATTATTTTTACTGTCATTATTTTTAATATAATATACAAACATGGATCAAGGGGGGGCCCTCGGGTCCCCCCTAAATACGCCACTGTAAACACCCCCCACATAGTATAATGTAATATAATGTCACAATATTATTGGATTATTTTTTGTCCAAACATCTTACTACAATATTGCCAATATATTTATACAAAAATATTCCCATAATATTAAAAATATAATAAACCAAAAAAAAAATAAAAAATACTCGATCTATTATATTTATACTTCCATTAATTTAAACCTGCCTACCTTAGCATTAAAGACAGCTAGATGCATTACCAACCGAGCTTACTACCTACTGATGAATATGCCAATGGAATCTGGGATATTTGATTTGAACGAGACAATGTGTATGAATAATACATTTAGGTATATAAGGTAGGTTAGTTTTTTTACAATGATATTTTTAAATATTGTGATTTTTTTTTATTTTGCGAATAAATTTTCGACCAGAAAACTTGATATAGTCTTCCAATTTAAACAAATCGGAGTTTTTATAACGGAATAAATTACCTATCATGCCTGTATCTATATCAAACATTTATTTCAATATGTAGGTAGGCTCAGAGCCGTAGCAAGGGCTTGGCGAAACTGGCTCAGGCCAAGGGCGCAACAGAAAAGGAGGCTCAAAAATCGAAATTCAATAATACCTATATCCCTAAATTTCTAAGATTGGGTGGGGAGAGGGCAAAAATTCGACGAAAAAAAAATCTTGTAAAAGTAAGTTGATGAGTTTCTTTTTTTACTTATTAACTGGATTTTTAAGGAATGAGAAGTATTTTTTTCTTCGTTACCAATTTAGGGGCGGAGATTCGGTTCTTTGCCAAGGGCGCTATCGAATCTTGCTACGGCTCTGGGTAGGCTATCTAATGTGTATACAAATTATACATAATTTTGGCCTTTTAATAAATAGACGCTGTCATATTTTATATTTTACAATATGCGCATTAAAAAGGTTAAAATTTTGATTTAATTTACATCGTGTATTTGTCAGAAACTTCTTGAATATATTACTAAATGTCTGATGATTATCCTGTACCCGTAAGTGGCATTTATATCGTACCTAATATTGCCACAGAAAAACTACACTCAGAATTTGGCGGATTCATTTAGAACATAGCGTAAGATGAAACAAACTGTAGGTTAGGTACATATGTAAAATATTGCTTAAGTCCTATATATTAGTAGGTATCTCGTATATGGGAATACTATAGAGGAAATTTAGAGCTCTGCATGGCCCGACTTTTCATATACCTACCGGACCGAACCGATAATTTAAAATTAAAACCGATAAAAGACTAACATAGCCTGAACCGACTGAGCTGGATCAAAATATTTTTAAAAGAAACGGACCGGACCAAATTTTTAAATCGGATGTGGAACGAGACCGGACTAACTCGAACTGAATTTGAATTGAAGCAAACCGGAAATATCTTTATTTTTACGAGACTTTATATCAAAAATATTTTAATTAAAGTTATGTAGTATAAGTACCTTTACCTATGTTTCCCAATACGTACTCAGGGACGTCCTGGATTTTTTTGGGGGGGATGGGGGGTGGGGTGAAAATGTGAAAAAATAATATAATACTTCTCTTCAAAACATAAAATAAGCAAAAAAAAAAAAAAGGTAATTAACTTTTTTTTCCCATTTTGCCCAGTAAAATTCTAATAAATTTTAGTTTGCCGACAGCGGATTCCGAAAAATACTTCAATAATTTCCCGACAAAATTCCAAAATATTTCATTCAAATGGTGAATTAGCAAAAAAAAAAAAAAAAGGCCATTGACTTTCTATTTGTTGACTGAACTTTATAATCAAATAATCAAATTTTGATTTAATCAATTTTTGAAAAAGTAGGTACTTTTTTATACTCAATTATTAACTTTTGTGTATACCTACTATATTTTGAAATCGGCATGAATTAATTCGAATCATTATTCAATAAGTTATAGCGAATCAAAATATTGTAAATCAATATTAAGATATGTATGATAGGAATTTAAAAATGTTCTCCTGAACAATTTAAAAATATCGAAATAGAACCTTTATACTCTAAGCCTGCGAAATATCAATGTTCTAAGTACTTACATAATAATAAAACATATTAAAAAAATACCTAGTATTTTCAACGTGGATAGTAGGAATCGGCGAACGCGTGTGTATTAAATACTTAGGTACCTATATACCTAATATCATAGGGATATTATATTCATTATAATATAAGCCTTTTATGATATAACCTAGGGATGGGCAACTCAAAGTAACTAGAGAGCCAAATTTTGAAAGTTAAAATGATTGCGTTCTAGATATAAAGTTGTATTTTATAATATTATATGAAACAAATTAATTAATATATATTTTAAGTCTGTGATGAGAACTAATATATCTAAGTTTAATACACCTAATATGTTTTATTATTGAAAATGTCTCCGAGATACAATTTATCTAGCTTATTGAATCTAATCTTAATAAATCTATAATTTTACCATATTTAAAGTAAATTGTAGTATGTAATGTTCGATTGTAAAAATGTCGAAAGACAGTCCGGACCGGACAAAAAGAGACGGCGGGCCACCACTTGGACATACCCGTGGGCTACAATACACAATGCAGTAGGTATACGGATATGTACTGTGCAATTAGACTAACTACATATAAGTATACTAAATTATATGAATATGTACCAGTTAAAGGTGGGTCGAACAGTTCGAAGTTAAAAATCGAACCAAACCTTTTTTTATTAAAAAGTTTAAACTTTAGTGTAAAAGTTCGAACTTGGACTATTTTAATTCGAATTGGGTTGTCAAAAAAAAGTTCGGTTCAGTTCGACGCCTAAATTTAGAGTTCAACCCACTAGTATACCTACCTATACGATTAAAATATAATATATAATATAAGCACAATTTATTTTTTATAATATGTGACCACACGTCCCGATAAGCTTTAAACGCTTTTGAAAGTGGGGTCCCTTTTTTAGTATTGAGGGAAGAATACGAATGACCTTTTTTTTTTTACTTATTTTTCGTTTTCAAAGCGATTTATGACAATTTTGGTGGAAAATGATTACGTCGACTTTTTTTGTTGTTGTCCCGTTTATTAATTTTAAAATTGTGGTCACCCTAAAATATTTTCGCCACACAGTGTAAATTCCTTAAAATATGACCACCAAAAATCTTAACTAAGTTGCGATTATAGTAAAGGTACATTATTGTCATTTAATTATTTTACGAATAATAATTTTTATTATGGTGTCAACCGATAGTTGGTGGCGAAACTATCGAGGAGTGAAGGGGAAATTTTCCCCTATAGCTAACTCAGTCGGTCAAATCGTTAAGAACTTGAGGGTGTGATGTTATTTGCTGAGCAAAATAAAAACTACCAGCTTCCTCGCTCCGCTTAGAATGTAAAAGTGCAATGGGTACAGTCGTAATCGACATGTATACTTTTATTTTAGATTTTGAGCGTAGCGATATAAATTTGATAATAGGTAAATTTTAATTATAAATAAAATGTAGTAAAAATGCGCTTACGTAGATTTGTGTAGATTACGTTTGATTATGTTATGCACATATAAAAAAAGAGACAAATATGTGAGTAGCGTCCCCTCAATGATTAATGATTTTAGTATATTATTATGTTTACAAAGACTAGGTACTATTACAACATACCAAATACTTTTATGTATTCAGTTCAAAGGGATCCAAAGGGATAATTACATTATTGGTACCACTGTGGTCCCAGCTGTTATCTTAGAATTAATTTTCACAAAGCAGGCTCAAGTCCTTCCACACTATTGCCATTCTTATATTTTCATCTCTGCAAATTTGATACAATTACATTTTTCAGCAACAAAATGATTGCTTCCAAGGGACTTCAACTAATGAGAAATTTTTCAACGACTGCAGTCAGAAACAGTCATCATGCATATGGTGGGCCTGGTTCAAATTTGCCATTCGACGTAAATAGCAAGTATAAATTTACTGCTATACTAGCAATATACTTTAGTACTGGATTTGGACTTCCATTTCTGATGGTAAGGTTCATTAGACATAGAGCACTATAAAATATCACTAAATGCAATTTACTAAATAGATTAATTATGTATACAATAAAAGAAAAAAATGTGTTAACACTAGTCAGTAGTTTTAAGAAAAAATTTTTATGTTTTATTTTTTTGTTACCATTATTTTTCAATATTAACTAACATAAATTGTACTTAATCGTTTTTATATGATCAAATAAAACATTTATAGTACATTACTCATTCTTTTTATTAATAATTAACAGTTTTATATCCTTTTATTTCTCAAACTCTAATATGTTTAGTTTCTTTACATATTAGAGGTCGAAGATGACTCTTGATAGCTTCCAAATTATTGAACGGGCTTGATAATTATGGATAACTTGCACCAAAGATCTAACACCACCAGAAAGAAAAATTTCGTTAGCTACCTCATTTGCTAGCTGGAAGTAGAACCGGAGACCTCGTGTGCTAAACGCAGGTTTTGACCATTTGACCTCCACTCATTTTTACTTATTTAAACAATATAAAAAATTTAATTAAAACACAAACATAAATTTACCGTAATAAACTTTGCAATCGTTATTGTCAGAAAAAACTAACATGTACATAATAATAAATAAGAGTATCACCTAGAAATGTGTTATTATACATACAGCGACAGAAATTATCATTGTTAATAACAGTGGTGCAGTTATCATAGGGTAAAATTAGGAACAGAGTATTATTCTCACAAGTCATCAGGCACAAAGATTCATGAAAAAACAATAATACTGTCAATGTTACCATGATCGTTACAAATTTACCACAACTACTGATTGAGTTTGTATTCAAATGAAAATTAGTTACTGCATGGTGATACTCTAAACTAACCAAAACAAAGTATACTATATAATAAACCTATTTACCGATGATGTTGAAAATTATTTTAATATTCTAAATAATATAGGAAATTATTAAACAGGTATTACTTATTACGCCCGAAGAAAAATACAAAATATGAAGTAATGTATGATTTTATTTTTACATTAAATTCTTATTAGGTGTAAAAACATAATTTGAAAACATTTTAAGTTATTAAAATTGAGTGAAAAAGAAGTTAATAATTTTAAGTATTTTCTGAATGGAAATATGAGATGCTAATAACAAATAGCCAATAAAAATATAAAACCAAGATTTTGTGTTTAATTATAAAATGGATTATATGTAATCCAATGAGCACGGGTTTGATTCTTGTCATCGTCATGACTAGTGAATAATGATTTGTATACATTGGTTGCTGATTTATCTTTAGCAATACTGTGTGATAGTTTTGATTTTTTATATACTGGATCTTCAAGTTTGCGACAGTTAGATGAAGATGTAGAGGAACTTGACTCAGCAGCACTAGTGATTGGTCCTAAAGAAATACAAAAGTAAATTAATATTACTGATATTTAACTATATGGGTGTAGGCACTAAAGACCTGCATGGGCATTTCCTCTTCCTGAAATTGGCCTAAAAAGGTTTCATTTAAAAAAGCAAGGATTCGTTCGGGTATATTAATTTGCTATTGTAATAGATAAAATAATAGACGATGTATATTTAAACACTACAGAAAAATAAATTATCATGTTAACCATTGATTCAGTTTATGAATAACATTGAGAAAAATTATGGGAAACCCTTGTTGTGCCTAGTAAATTACTGGTAGTAACTACCAGCCACAGACCATCTATTCAGGTTAAGATCTCCCACTTAACAGGTCGGGTTCGCCCATAAATGTTACCGATAGTGAGTGCTGCTGTTGACTGTTGTAACACAACAAGCATATTGAGCTATATTATTACATAATTTTCAGATGTGTACACACTACACCCTACATAGTTCAAGCTTATATGTATAAACGCTGTACCCTCCAACAGTTTTATATTTGTATTTTGTTAATTATTTTTTGTGAATATGAAATTAATATTTTTTCATTTGTTTTCAATTATATGTATATATATTAATGTCCTACTAGTCAGTCTAATGCCATGCATATAAATGTGTATCTAAATATGGTATAATAAAATTAGTTAAATTATTAATAATAATAATATAATACATTAATAAATATGAGTGGACAATAATTACAGTATATTTATTATTAACATATAACTATGCAGTAGCCATGCCGTTATGAATACCAGTTGCATGATTGTGTAATGTGTATAATATAGTGGTTTTATAATTATCCCGTAATTATATGTATATAAGGCAGCAGCTACCAACCACATTGAGTAGCAGCAAAGGCGACTACCGACAACCATTTATAAAGTACCCAGATATTGCCGAGGGGTTGACCGTTCCAGCGGCTCAGTACGTAAACACGAAAATTGGATGGTCTTAACCTGAATGGAGTATATCTATTATCTACACTACATTACAGGAGTATAAGTATTATATTTTCTTATTTTAATAAAATAAATATTAAATTATGATTGACAATTTAGTTATTTCTATTCATTTTTACAGGGATGATAATATACACCTATAAAACTTTTATACATTATGCATATAAAATAAATAAATATATTTTCTATATTTTATATTAACATTAAAATAAAATATAGGCAGGTACCTATATAAAATATCAATTTTTGTATTAGCAATTTTCAAATGTATTTTTTTTTTTTTTTACTATTAAATAAAAAAATAAGGCATAGGTATGTACCAAAGTTTTACCAGTTTTTTCTTTATATTCAATAAAACTATTTAACCCTTCTTCACAAATTTCTTTAGAATTTAAACAAAATCTTCATTATTATCGTATCATAAAAGTATAAAATTAAGTTTTATATGTACGTATAATATGTATTATACATTAAAACCCTGTATTTTTATATATTATTCGTTTAAAATGAAGCCAGTTTTATATCAAATAATCCAGCCCGAATATATTTTTATTTTGAAAAGCCCTATTCAGATAATTATTTTCCAAGCCCTCACAGGTCTTTAGTAGGTATACATAAATTATTTTTAAAATAATAAATATAGGTACATACTTTTTGTTTCTTTTTTCACATTATATTCAGATTTTATTGAATTTCCTTCTTTTTTAATTTCTATTTTGACATTAATGTCTTCACTTTTAACAATAGTGGTTGTTGGAATAATTGCCTTATGATCTTGAACTTCATCAACTGGTTCCTCTTTAATCTGAACTTCTTGTTTGACTTTATTTTTTTTACTCTTAATCTTATCTTTGCGTTTGCTTAATTTAATTTTCATGGAAGGTACATCCTCTTCAGCCGGATTTAAAATAACTATATCATCATCTTCATATTCCATCACACAATTGACACACTTATTATCGGCACCTAGTTTAAGACCTCTCTCAGATATAACACAACCGCATTTCCATAAGAAACAAAATTTTGATCGGTCATTCATTTCAAGACCAACTAGAGGGCATATATAAGGTGAACATTTATCGTCATTATATCCTCCAACACTTTGAGCTTTGCCATTAAATGCTGGATTAGGTGTCAATTTTAATGCTTTTATATCCTATAAAAAAAATGAATAAAATATTATTCATTAAAAATTTTAATATAATTTAATTTATATTTAACAATAGATAAATAAACATACTCTTAAACTCTTGATGTGTGCTGAAGCTTCAGGAAATGGAGTTTTATTTACTAAATGCTGTAAAACTGATTCTTTATTGTACAAAAGACCCATTCCACATGCAACAATCGGAGGTCGAAGTGATTCTTGAGTCAAATGACAGTTACGCCAACGATATAACTGAACAGACGACTTGTCTTTCTGAAAATATAATTTTATAATAATATTACAATAGGATTACATCAAAGTATGATTATATAGGTTTTCACTTTTTTATTTTAAATATTTCATGGATCTATCATTATTTATTAGGTAGGCAATAGGTATATGGATATATAATCATTTAGTTTTTTTCTCTCAATATTATTTTCACATTTATTTCATAATATTATAATATATATATAATTATTAATCAGTGATTGGAAAAAACAAAATTCATATTTCATGAACACCCTTTGTTTCTGTCAAATACCTATATATGAACTACGTTCATCATATTTTTAAGGAACTTGAATGATTTTAAAATTAAATAAAGATATATTTAATTTTGCTATAGGTAAATTCTATTAAATTTAAATATAATTATAAAAATATTAATATTAATATTAGGTAATTAAAATGAACAACCAGATGAATGCGTTCATTTTTTTTAAAGAATGTGAATGTATTATTTTTAAATACATTTGAATGTTAGAGAGTTCATTTTTTACTTATTGAACATGACACTAACAAATTAAATTTTAAGTGAAGTTTTAAACACTATAATACACGGAAAAACTATTTATATAAACTATAAAGGATAATAAGTATCTAAATTGTAAAAACTAATATTTAATACCTAATTATAAAGTGCTAACTCGATTAACATAGAATAACAATGAAAATGTTATCAAAATGAATGTGGTTCAAATTCAGATCGAATTAAATAATTATGGCAAATATTACAATTACCAAGTTACAAGACTAGGAATCTAGATTGTAAAATATACACAATAAATAAGCAAATTAAGCTACCTATTCATAATGTAAATGTAAAATATACCATATGAATACATATACATAATTGATTAAAAGCCCTTTCATAAGCTCTGCTGATGGAATGAGCAGGGAAACTATAAATAGTTAAATAGGCGAACACAGCCATAGACTGAAAGCACTGTAGACGTCTGATGGTGGTTGATATTACAAAATACAGGAGTTAAAACGTGGAGCTACAGAAAGTACTCTAAGGAAGTAAATTTGATGTCTGATTTGTTGTAAATGTGAGGAAGCATATGTGATAGCCGAGGTGATAGCTATATGTATTTGTTTATTATTGTAGGTCAGCGTTTCTCAACCGGTGTGTCGCAGCACATTGATGTGCTATAAGACCTCTATAAGTGTGCCACAAAAATAAAGATTATGGTTCTCTTATAGGCGATTACCTGACTCATATTATCTTGATAAATAGTGTAATAAGAATAATTAACGTTCACTATATTTTATTAAATTATATTATTTACTTGGTTATCAGTTGTCGGTTGAAAAGTCAATTTATTATTATTGAAGTGTTTTTATTTAAATGGAAGTTCAAAGTAATTGTAAAATGGATTGTTTTTTAATTAAGGAAAGTAAATTAAGTGAGGAATTGACTGCCCCGAATACAAGTGCTAATGCCTCATCTCATAGTGTTGATGTTATGGAATTGCTCGGTCCAAGTTCAAATCCTTGTAGTGTTGAGGTTAGTGTGGGAAATCATATAGCCATAAGACAAAAAAAGGTTTCGATAATATCATGAAAGCTACTTATCATTCGGTTTCATATCGACTGATGGAGAAATGTCCATACCTCAATGGCTGATTTGTGGTGAAAAACTGTCCAATGAAGTGATTGCACCAAGTTGAAAATACACTTACTTACAAAACATGGTTTTATGGCTGAAAAGTCTCTTGATTATTTAAAAGGCCTAAAATTAAAACAGTCAGACTTCAAAGTTTATAAAACAATCAACTGTATCGGATAAAAAACAGGAAGCTATGTTATACTGCTACTGAACTGATAGCAAAAAAAAAAAAAAAAGAAGAAATCCCCATATGACAGCTGTATCAACCATTTTAATCGTTTATATTATATTTGGCGAAGATTTTGAAAAAGAGGTTAGGAAAATTCTGTTTTTTAATAACATTGTGCGTAGACGTATTGAAGACATTTCCAACCCTCTAGTAGGTGAACCTCTATATAAATGTTCTACCTACAGCATATTTATCTAGATATATATCTAATATCTATTACCTATTTTTTAAACCTAATACTTAATTAATACATAATTATATAATACTAATGTACAATTGATACAAAATGATAATCTATTAAATATTATACAATAGGTACCTATAGGTACTTATATAGCAGAGAACAAAGATAAATAGGTAAGTACCTATCTCATTTTTATTTAATATTTATAATTGAAATCTATTGGACATTTGATTTTGGCAATTTAATAATTATTATAATACTCGTTATAATATTTATCAATGACACCTTTATATTAGGTAGTCTTTTCTAGGGCTGCAAAACAATATTTTTGTGAATCTCATATTTATTTTCTTCAATTCAATAGATCCAGTCAGGAGTCAGTGGGAAACGGAGTTTAGATGGTCATGGCTCACTCAAGAAATAAATTGAACAAAATCAAATTCAGTCAGCACAAAAAAAAAGTTTATGAACTTTTTTTTTTTGCTTATTTATCGTTTTGAAGTATTTTGGAATTTAGTTGGTAAACAATAAATTATTCAGCATTGCAAAATCAAAAATGATGACCTTTTTGGAAAAACAAGCCGATAAAATTACTCTGATGACCCCCCTACAAATATTTTTTAGCACTGGCCCTGTATCCAGTTAACACAACTAAATAAAATTAGAAACGGTGAAAATTAGAGTGTAAAGTAAAAAAAAAACATAAATGTATAATTCCGGAAATAAACCGGAGTGTATACAACACACACATAATCCCTTATATGAAAAATTATACCCAGTTCTGATGGCATAACATTAGTGTTGCCATTAGAATAATGACTAAAAATTGGATATTGCTTTACCAACATGTAAGTAGGTATATTGTATATGTAATTTAATTTATCTATTAGATAAATAATGAAAAGTAAAAACACTAGATAATTAAAAAAACTACTTATGGTACCTGGGTAGCTATTTTTTTTATAGGCACCTAAATTTGATTTCAGTTTAGACACTTAGTAAAAATTTTTGTATATCACAAATTCAGTTGTTGAATCTGCTGAACAACTGAAAGGCTCAACACAATGCTGGCTTGAGACTAGTAATTACTAAGTACCTATTTTAATGCTTTAATTAAAATTGTATTCAATTTATAAGATTATTTTAAAAGTAGGTATATCAGACTGACATCCCACAATATGGAACGGATTGACATTGGCGTATGCACACGTACCTGTTCGGGTTTCTTCCTGGTCCGTACCAGCTCGTCCCTTTTGGGTATGGTTCCACCGTCGCATCCCATTCTAAAGTCTGAACGATTATTATTGCTGAAACGTGAAAATAATGTAATATTTGTACATTTACAAAAACTGACCTTGATAACGTTGTATTATCGTGTATTTACTAATTAGTAATTACTTCAAATTCTGGAGTTCGATACTCGGTATTCAGTAAAAAGACTCGCTCAACAACAACAAAAATAACATAGAAGTGGGGAAAACAACCACCTCCACGGACGACTGAGTCATCGTCCGAGTTATCAGCGACGAATCGGTTGTCGTGTTTACAAAAATTGCAATCGAACTTGATAAGAGCGCACTGGGGCAGTGTTGCCAAAACTGATCGGTGACATTATCCCGGCGGTTAAGCCACTTAAACCGTAAGCCGGCGGCGTATAACCTTTATGAAGCGCACGGCGCGGCAACGTGGTCCGAGAATTCCATCCATCGTATATCTTGTATTTTAGTGTGTGTGTGCGCTCGCGTATGTGTGTGTGTGTTGACGCCCGAAATTTTTGTTATTCCGTCATATAGGTACTTTTAGTATTTTTTATACGAGTTGTGTCGCCGTGTTTTTTCAGTTAATTTTTATACGCATTTACACATCATCGTGGAAATAAAGAATATAAAATAGTGTATAAAACCACGCATAGTTTTTCACATTTTTTTTTACAGTTTTATTTTGTACCGAAAATCGAAACCCGTTCCGCCATTTTAACGACGTCGGTTTGTGCGAGTCCGTTGTGTTAGACAACACCACTTTATAGGAAGCCCGGTTGGAAACCACTACTACTAGTATAAGGTCGAGTACTCTGGTTGTTACTGCAGACGACTACAAAGTGTTCACATTAGGTAGGTACATGATCCCTTCGATAAACAATAATAATATTGCAACAATTAATTACCTGTAATACTTCGCTACTTTTGTTGTGCACTTCGTTTTATTAGCTACCCGTTTGTTTTGTTTTAGCGTGCATAGGAGTGTATACACAGTGACAACATGCAGACCATCAAGTGTGTGGTCGTTGGAGATGGTGCTGTCGGTAAAACTTGTCTGCTTATATCGTACACGACAAACAAGTTTCCTTCAGAATATGTGCCGACCGTAAGTGTGATATATTCCTACATTTGTTGTTTTGGTATATTTAATTTGATAAGTTGCATTGTTTCTCATTTAATTACGTAAAACATTATGTATTTATTATGTATAACATTAAGTACCTACCTACCTACTTGTTTTTATTACAAAATTTTAAAATATGCTAATCACTTATTAATATAGGTATAGGTAGTTAAAAATGTATATTTGACCATTCAGTACCTAATTTAATTTATTTTATTATTTTATGGTGAATTTTTTATTTTATATTTTTATACTATGTTTACATTTAACTAGATAGGAATATTTAATAAAAAAAGGTAGCAAAATGAAAATGTTGTATCAAATAATATATCTGTTGTCATTACTTAATAGGTATATTTTATAGGTACTCGCCAATAATATTGTATTACTTTTATTATATACAGTAAATAAAATATTTAGTAATTATTTTTTAATTGTAATACCTAATGAGTCTATTATTTATATATTTATAACTCATTAAGACGTATAGGTATATTATTTGATCTTAATAGTAACTATATTTGATGAATACTTTTATGAAATACATTACTTATCTATTTTTTTTTTTTTTTTATAGGTTTTTGACAATTATGCAGTAACTGTAATGATTGGTGGAGAACCTTATACATTAGGTTTATTTGATACAGCAGGTAAAATAATATTTTATATAATTAAATAGTTAAGAAATGTTTTTTTTAACTTAATTTTTGTACCTACATTTACCTACCTATTTGATTATTATTTGCAATTTAGGCCAAGAAGATTATGATCGTCTTAGACCTTTGAGTTATCCACAGACTGATGTTTTTCTTGTTTGTTTCTCTGTGGTATCACCATCTTCATTTGAAAATGTCAAAGAAAAAGTAATTAATACAACATGTTTCCAAGTAATACTCATCAATAGTAATTATTATTTATTTTTCTAGTGGGTACCAGAGATAACGCATCATTGTCAAAAAACACCATTCCTGTTAGTTGGCACACAAATAGACCTTAGAGAAGACGCCACAACTGTAGAAAAATTAGCTAAAAATAAACAAAAGTCAATATCATTTGAACAAGGCGAAAAGTTAGCAAAAGAACTTAAAGCTGTGAAATATGTTGAATGCTCAGCACTAACACAAGTTAGTACTTTTGCTTAAAATTTCAATATTTATTGGGTATAGGTACCTAATTGACCTAATCCTTATTTCTTTTATTTACCTAGGTATTTTTATATTAAATTTGTAATTTAAATTACTTTTATACTTTAAAAAAACTAACTTCACCCTTTGCAACTTTTTTAGTTTTTAGGTAAACTTATAACAGTATTTATTTTTGATGATAAATTTATTCGATTTTCACCCTTTTTCGTGGCTTTGGTATCTACCTATATTAATATAATATGTAGGTATATTGTATACATAAGCTAGGTACATCTGTATTAAAATTTAATTAATTATTGTTATTAAAACATTAGATTTAGGGACGAGCTGAAGATTCTTGGGGGGCTCCAAAATACATCTTTGAAATGTAAATAATCAAAAAGAGACCATAAACTTTTTTCTAATTTTGCCAAATATTTTTTTAATTTGCCGAATACTTTCCAGGGGTGGGAGTGTAACACTCCCCTATGGTCTTGTCCATTAATAAAATAAATAAAAACCCAAGTGTTCTTTAAAAAGAATTTCTAGGACCCAGTAGCTAGGCTTTTTTTTTTTTATTTATAATTTGTATAAGTAGTTTAAAAATAAAAATAAATATAACTGCTAAAGGTCTGTATATTTTTCGTAATTTCGATTCACTCCGCAAACAGCTCTGCTCTATTTTTACTTCTACTTAACACTAACTAATTGTTTTCAAGTAGTAAACTTTTATGGAAACGTAAATATATTTATGTTTCTTATAGATTAAAATAATAATATTTTGTTTGATGATCTGTTGTTTTTGATAGTACTCCCGCATGCGCAGTATGTCTATGGTTTGTTTTGTATTTAGATGCTCCTCCAATGTGAAAATAAAAACTTTAGTTGCATTAGGTATTCAATGTTTTTATGAAAAAAAACTTTTAAAATAATTTTGTAACTTAACTTGATAAAAATAATTTGAGGTAACTTGAAAGTAATTGTATTTATTTAATTTAATGTAACTTGTTATGTAATCGAATTACATTTTCAAAGTAACTTACCCAACACTGCACATAACTATGATGATTACAAATAATACTGTTGATTTTTTAATGAATATTATGAATATGTGTCAACAAAATGATATCTATTTGATAAATTATAAAAAAACAACATAATATTTTCTATTTTTTAATTCTCATATTATTATTTATTTACTTAATTTTCCATATGTCAAGAAAAATAAATTATTGTTCTAGTATTAATGTAGGTTTGAAATATGTTTTTAAAACACATTAAATTGCAATACCTATGGAAAAGTTAATTATTTTTAAAATAGTAAATAAGCTTACGGGTCCCAAGGATTCATTCAAGATACCAGGAGTCATATATTCCGACTTCCCATTTAAATTTTCTAATGAATGATCCAATTTGGTCCAGTCTATGTGATGTTTAAATAATAGTAATGTTCATATTTGGCCCTAGATGTTTTGCATTATAATCCTCATTTTTGTTATCTATATTACTTTTTTATATATTTTATTATTGTTATAATTAACTTTAAGAATGTTATGTTCAATAACTCATCGACTTTACAAAAGCCGTTTATATAAATAAATAAAAATAGTAAAATATGATTTTCATGAACTACTACCTCCTAACTGATAAACTTGAGTTTTGAAATTTATTACACATAATTATATAGAATTATTTGAAATGTGTTTTCTATAGAATAAAAATTATTTTGATGGTCATTTTACCTATAATTAATAAAAGCTTTTTCCTTGCATTATTATACAATTCATGATAAGGATAAAATTTGTAGTATACATTTATGAGATGCAACACTGTTAATAAAAAATTTAATTCTATACCTATATTTGATAAATAAATATTTGAAAAATGCTATTTTGTGTTTCACATAATTGAAATACAATGAATATTTATTTATTATTGATTGCAGAAAGGACTTAAAAATGTATTTGATGAAGCAATTTTAGCAGCTCTAGAGCCACCAGAACCAATCAAAAAGAGGAAGTGTGTTATATTGTAGAGCTGCGGACAAATAAACAGGTGCGACAATTATGTCATAAAAATATTTAAAATAAAAATGAAATCATGATTTAGCATGGATACAATAATGAAATAATAATTATTTTGTTTTTACTAATCTATAAATTATATATATTATATTATATATATAAATTATTTTATATTTTACATGAAATATGTGCATTCAGTGTACATTAAGAATTATATAATAAATAAATAGGTTTTTTTATACGCCATTATTAATTGTGGTTGTTTTTGTTTATTATATTAATGACACAATTTTTTTTTTTTTTTTTTTTAGTTCTTTTATCAATCCTATATTTTATGTTAATTTTTTTTTTCTTGAACATAATATTGATTTGTAACATCAGTTACTTTATTTGATGATTAATAATATTATTAAGGTACCTATTAATTATTATTAACATTGAAATTAATTCCAGCCATATTATAAAATATTATTTTACCACATTATGTGTAGGTAGGCTAATAAACCAAAAATTAAAAATTGTATCCATTTTGAAAGTAGATAAATTGTTGTCTGTCGAAGAAAATAATTTTTAAAGTAGACTTAACAGATATTTTTTTAAACTAACTTTTTTTACGCTTAATTGTATTTCTATTTTTTATAATTACTGATTTGTTAGACCAATTAATTTTAATGCAATGTTAAGTGAACAACAACTCAAATGCCTCATGGCCATATTATGTCACCGGATTTACAAAAGTACAAACTCATTGTATAGTAAATATTGTACTCAATTGCTTATAAATGTTGAACTTTAAATTTATCTCTGCTTTGAAGTGATGAATATCATGTCTTGCAGATAATTATTCATACAATCAAAATGATATATTTAGATAAAAAGACTACTAATATTATATCTTGTCGACCCCCTTTATTAATTGTTGTTAACTGCAGGTACAATGTTAAAGGCATCAAATGGTTGTACATTTTACTTAATAAAGTAGAAAAGTCTAGATATACTTTATATAATAATATGTTCTAGAAGTTATGGATCTTCTTGATGTCACATTGGTTAAATAAAATTATTTATTTTTAAATGTTTTTTTTTTCGTTTTTTTTTGGTATCACCATCCAAACTGAACTATTCTTAAACATAAGAGTGATCTAAAATGGTTGGTGTATTTAAATGCCAACTCTCGACATGTCGTATATTAATTAAATTATTATGATGAGTATGTGTATTTATATTATACAAATGTTAAATAGTATATATTTTCTGTTGAGTTTCCTTTAGTCTTGTTAAAGTTTAAATGATAATTAATTTATATAAAAAAACTGACCGTTTAAAATTTCTTTTCGAGGCGTCCCAGTATTTTTCATAAAATTTAAAAAATCAGTGAACTATGTAGCAAAAAGCTGGGCAACTGTTTCGATTTGTGTGAGTCGTAAACTTTCATGGACAAAATAAAATTACGTGTGGTGTGATGGTTTTCGTAATAATTTATTATGCGCTGGTTGATAATCGTTTATCGTCTAATCAAATTTGCATTCGACTCCAACGACGAGACGTCCATTCAAAGGGGTCCGTTAAAAAAAATAAAATTACTAATCTCACAATCGTCACCGTAGCGACATCAATTCGCTTCCGGCTGCGGACGTGCACACAAACCGTCGTCCATACGTACACAATGAACACATACAGTATATAATTGTTATTAATAAATAATAATAATCTATTATATATTATAATACACACACAATATGGTTCTTTTTTCTTCAGGGGTTCATATTATACTTAAAAAATATATAATAAACTAATAAATAATATGAATATCAGTAAGATAAAAATAACCTTATTTTATTTATTTATTTTTTTACTCTAGCGCACACGGAGACAGAAATATTTATATATTATACACATGCGTGTGTGTGCGTGTCGAAAATTTGATAGAGATAACCTGTAATCATCTAATTTTAACACATTTTAATTTTGTGAGATTAAAATAAAAATGTTGCTTTGATTATGGTGTAGTAACTCTATCCTCTGGACTTCTTCACACAAGTACGGTATTGCACAGTGTACACGTACATCACTCGATTATTTCGAAATAGGGACTAGTTAAATTTAAACTACAAGCTAATATCAAAATTCTTATTTCTTGACATCTTTTCCAGAGAACAATTTAATCATTTTTGTAAGTATAAATTCCCTCCGTATTAAAATTTTGAAATAAATACATTTATATATTTATCAATGATATAAGTACTTGGAGACAACTATTTTTATTGAAATTTGAATTGTTCGAAAAATACCTAGGTTAGGTTATTAGTCCCTGATCAAAACCATTTTTTATTATTGAGTAATTATGATATTTATTTTATAAAAAAAACATATTTTTTATGAAAAACTTGATACTTAAGAAGGGCCAAGTGATTTTAGAGTTAAACGTCTTCATTTCGGTTTTACATTCTGAGTTAGTGCTTTTACAATGATGTTTTTTTCTAACATGTGCTAACTAGATCGTTAGATCATTGAAACGGTATATATATTATTAAATATTGAAGACAGTTTTCAGTTAACATATTAATTCTTTGTTTTATATATGAAAATCCTTGAAAAGTACACCGTGATAAGCCTAAAATGCATTCATAGTTGAGAAAAATTAAGTAAAAGTGAACATAATATTTTAAAGTGTTATTATACTTGGAAACATATATTCAAACTTAAAATCAATCATAGATTATACGACGAAGACTGTATATTCGCCGACTGATAATAATATATGATCGCATATTATATGGATACTGCGGGTAGAATAGGATTCCGTATGCTCATTGTTCGATAATACCTTTTTTTCGATACGATTCCTTATGGTGTTTGATTAAACCATTGATTATATATATATAATAAATGGTTAAACGTTGCCACGATTCATCGTAAGGACATGTATCGTATATCGTAGTATATGTATAGTGGTAAACATACTAGTGTTAAATATATTTAAAATATTCTTTGAAATTGCTTATATAGAACCCCTTAAAAACCAAATAAAAAAAGTTCTAAAGATTAAAAAAATAGTAGGTATATATTATATATATATTTAATTTATACACATTCTCTAGTAAGTTTTTCCGTCTTCAAATCATATAGGTACCTATTGGATTTACCGAGTGTAAGTTATACTTCGATAACATTTTAACAATAATCTCATCGTCAATCAAAATAACTCGATCGTTATAAACAGTTGATTGGTGGTGTAGTCATAAGATGACTTTTTACCATAAGCAAAATGTTATGGGGTTAAAATGATAATATTGATGATAATTATTATCTTTACTACACCAGGTGCACTGTACACATTAGCTACACGTGCTCCTAGGCTAACAGACACGCGATATAAATTTGACAACGTTGCACCCAAATTCATACGAAATCGCGTTGTATTTCATGGGAACAATGACCATACGGAATTGTATTGCCAAAAAGATAAAACGTACGGAATCGACGTGTGTGTACTTAGCTCTCCCTCCACCTCTACGAAATCGATCCAAATAAATTGTAAGTTGAAGATCTTTAATTGTAAGTAAATTTAAGTTCATTCATGAAGTTAATATATTTACTAAAAACTCGTTGGGGGCTATGGAAATTTGGGCGGCAACCCCTCCTCTCGACCAAATCGATCAGACCGTTCAAATTCGAATATTGAATATTATAATATTTTGTTAAAAACCAATTAGAATAAGAAAACAGAAAAAAATGTGAATCTGTAAACTGACATTTTAGACCTTTCAGTGACTATTATATAAATTACATTTTAAATATATATGGTTACGCAATATGTGTTTACAAAACACTGAAAGAATTTTTTAATTTTTCTGAAATTTCAGGGAGGGCTGCAGTTCTCTCAGCCCCTTTTTCTTGGCTATGCCACTAATATAGATGTGTGCATTTGTATATCTTGATTTTGGTTTCACAATGATAATAAAAAGTTAATCTTATTTGATATCTAAATATCTATATTTAATAAATATACAATTCATATCGTTGATTATTTATTTTTATAATCAATGTTTTATATATTCGATATTAATTTTCAAATAATTTTTAAATATTATAACATATGATGTTTAAGGATTCTCCACACCACCATTTTTTTAGTCAAAAACCACTAGTTCTAATTCCTTGATCCGTGTTTGTATATACCTAATATAAAAAAATAATAACACTAACATAATTGGTGATTATATTTAATCAGATATATATATATATACGGTGGTATATATTTAATAATATTAATTTAAGAACAAAATATGCAGTATAAATAGTTGTATAATACAACAGTTTTTTTTTAACTTTTCCTTTTTGACCCTGAATTTGATGGTGTTTTCAAAATTGGCCGGTCGTACTTATAGTCCAAAACCCTGCGAAATCGCTATTTATTTCAAAATACGTTTTTACTGGTTCAATGAAAAAATTATAATAAAAAAAAAAAAATGTTATTAACGTATATTGTTGCGATTTGCCAGTCAATGTATACCTTAAGATAAGATGGCATACTGGATTTATATAATTTTATAATTTACAACCGATTATTTTAGCCCCTATCGATGTTTTAGTAAAGAGGGCCAGCTTCTCCCCTACTTTGTCCGATCGACACCAACCCAGTAAATAGTTATAGAAATATATAGGTAAATATAATTAATAGACAGGTACATATAATTTATATATAATGTAATATATAATTTTATAATATGAATTGGGTACCTATTACCTATATTAGTGATGGGCAAATTCGGTCTTGGTCTTGAAAAAATGCAATTATCGTTTATCATATATATGGGTAAACAAATATTCTACTATTTTTTAAAGTTTGGTGTTATCGAAAACAGTCAACTACACAGCTGGTACCTATCTAATTTTTTTTTTCTGATCAATAAATCGTCGACCGTCTTGTGTACGTGTACATTGATTATCGTGTCGTAATTTAAAAACAGTAATATTTTAAAAAGTGCAATTTATATATAGTATGCTATTTATATAGACATATAGTTACTGAAATACATATTTACCAAATAAAAGTAAATATTTTTGTGGAATCGAATCTTTAATTTATTATTAGAAAGTCCACAAGTACTCAAATTATAAATAAAATAGGTAGGTAAGTAGTAATTTGTAAATAATATTAATATATTTTTCTAATAGATAATTGAACCATTGGCCATAGTAGGTACCTACATACTATAAAATAGGTAGGTAGGCACCTATGTACATATTTCTTATTTTATTATAAATATATTTTTAAATACAACACAATAACAATAGTTATCTACATATGTAGCTAAAATAAATTAGTTTTCATTGCCTGCAAAAGCAGATATATTATATTATATAGGTAGGTACGTACAAAATGGCGGATACAGAGGTCCTAAACAGGAGGGGAAATTTATTAGTAATAAGCCAAAAAAAAAAAAAAATAGGTCATTAACCTATTTTTATACCATTTCGCTCCAATTTTTATGAATGGGGGGGGGAATTACCCCCATTGCTTCCTGTATCCCCCTTGGTGTAGGTATAAATAAATTATTTATCCATATTTATAAATTTGTTAAAAAAAAAGCAAGGCCCCAAGAATTTTGTTAAGACCAAGACCAAGACTGCTATGGTCTTGGCCTTGGTCTTGATTTGTGCATCACTAATTATATTATATAATTGCCTACCTATTCTTCTAACTTCTAAGTTATTATAATGTTTGTATATTATAATTGTAGAAAAGTTTTTATTATAATATTCTTAAAATCTTAAATTATATTTATTTTAAATTAGGTACGATAAATACGAAAATTAATCGGTATATAGTTTAGCAAATAATATCTCCTACTACCAATTCCGAATACAATGATTTATCATTGATTTAAAATCTAAAATATTAAAACACACTATCGTGTCCAATGATGTGCGCTAAGTCTTCCCTGACTTTTTGTCCTTGAAATTCGAATATATTTTCTACCGAATTAATAAATTATGTCGAAAAACTTAGTAAAAGCATTGATTATATATAGTATAGATAGCCCATTGTAATACCTATAAACACGCTGCGCGAGAATAATCGGAGACTGCTTAAAAGCGCTGTGCTGTCATCCAATTAAAATGATCGGATAACGCTGAATCGTTAGTAGTCACATGTGATCGGTGCCACCAGGCAACGCCACGCTGCCGGACGCAGACACTACGACAGTCGTCACTACTTACTCCATAGAATAAGAGTAACTATCGGCAAAGGGCTTCATCATAACCGTTGATTATTATAAATATATAGTGATTTATAATCAATGGTTATAACTTATAAGTACTCGGGTAGAAATTTGAGTGTCTATGCATTTTATCTCTCTGGACCGTCCCGACGGGAGTTGTCGACCGAAAATGGGAACGGCCCATTTGGCTTCCGTGCTGGTAATGGACCTGGTAGTAGACTCTTGACATTTTGTAGTTTTTATTGTTATTCTTCATATTTTATGTTTATTGACTACTTTCCCAACTTATATTTCAATTTTTTTTTTTGCTGTAAATTTTGCAACAATTCTTAATTCCGGCGACTGGATTTGACGAACCTTTAATCATTGATTACTTCACAATTCTCGTACTCACGCTAAACCGACCGAGCTGCGCTTCAGTGATTCAAACGTAGTCAGAATTGTGGGTAAGTACATAAATGCTCGAACAATGGTATATGATTACAGGCATGACAATGGTGGGGAAACTTTTTGAATCGCAGCAGCGCATTCAATAACATATAAATCGGGCTCGGACCGGTGATAAAATGCTTCGTAGGTACACCAAGGTATATAACTTACTAAAAGTCATTATTTTGGGTAGTCAAAAATCGAATTCTGGATTGCTGATGACTCAAAGGGAAGCGGTTTTGTCTACCTCTCTTTGGCTTAAAGCTCCTGTACATTGGTATTCATTAGAGTGGCAGGGGAGGGACATAGACCCTTCTGGAGAATACCAAAAAAAGTGACTTTTAGTAGGTATATTATGTACCGCAGTGTATAATACACTTTGACATTAGTCCAAGTCCGATCTGACTGTTTTTGAATTTGCAGTGACAATTAATAAAAATATATTTCCCCTCTATATACCTATAATCAATGGTAGTACGTACTCGTGCTGAGCATTCTTTTGACCAATCCGTAATCCGGATTACGGATTACACACGTCAATCCGGATTTAGGATACAATCCTTCGATCCGGAATGCAAATATAATCTCATCGTGGGAATAATCCGTCAATCCGAATCGTAAATTTAATCAGGATTTCGGATCTAATCCGTTAATATAATAGTCAACTTATTATAGGAAAGTTTAATACAATTAAAATGGCCAACGCGTATTTCGATTGTGGTTGTTTTTATCATTTGTTTGTTTTACGCGTATTTCATAAAAGTTGTAAAATATTTTCCAGTAATATCTCCAATCACTGATAACGATAATCATGTAATCCGGGTTCACCATGTAATTAGTTAATCCGGATTCACTGTGCAATCCGTTAATCCGGATTCGTAATGTAATTCGGATTCGACGTATAATCCGTTAATCCGGATTGCTGTTGTAATCCAGATTGTAATTTCAATCCGGATTAAATGGATTATAGTATATTTATCAATCCGGATCGATCCCGATTAGGTGCTCATCACTATAGTACGTACGTATATCGTATATTACGCATTATTGCCACCGCGGCGGTGAAATTGGTCATGAAATATTATTATTTGGTGAGCCCTAACCTAACCCTGGAATCGAAGTTTCTGGAATTTTCGAATTGGTACGTGTGACGTGCCCGCGGATATTCACTCATCGTTGTATTGCGTTGTTGTGGTGTCGTATACATCGTTTTACCGTCAGATCATTAATAGTAATCGTCACTCTTGCCGTTCACGTCGATAATAATTGCGAGCACATATCGGGCACACACATTCGTCGACGACATCAACCGACGAGCTACATCGGCACACGGCGCGGACGTCGAACCATTGGATCTTGGCGTCGTCGACCGGATATTGACGGTCGCCACCACTGTCAGACGAAATAACCGTAAGGTATCGTATTTTCTTTTTTTCGTTTTTTCGTTTTCTCGATAAACCCGTAAGGGAACAAGTTAGGGAATGCCCACTCTGCGAATGCGCTAAATTTCTTTTATGCCTTTAACTATACGTAGGTACACATAATTCAACAACCATTTTGTTATTTTCAGTGCCAACCAAAAACTTTTATATTTGTTTAATATTATATTATTACCTATATATTTAATTTATAAGTAAATATGAGATAATACAGTAGAATAATATTAATATAGGCAGTTATTTTTAATATAACCACTTAAATGTATTTAGGTATAAAAGTATCATAAACTGTATTTATATACTTACATATAATATTACGGAAAAAAAAAATAGTTACAATAAACATTTAAATGGTTAATTCAACTATAAACCATGGTAGCTATGCAGACTAGTGCTGAGCATTCCTTTGACCAATCCGTAATCCGGATTAAAATATACAGTTCGGATTCCGGATTCAATCAGTTTCATCCGGATTTAAGATCTGATCCGTCAATCCGGATTGTCGATATAATCCGGATTTCAGATCCAATCCGGATTGTAAATATAGTCCGAATTGTGAGAATAATCCGCCAATCCGGATTGTAAATTT
>JAIPRL010007222.1:0-24278 GCA_025469235.1 Pemphigus obesinymphae
GAAAACTCGCCTATATCCATTTTAAGACTACTCATAAATTTTTGACAAGTTTTATGCCGGCTGTCGACCTGACGCAACCTCAATTAGTCGACTTCTACGACAGGCATGAGGAAACCGTGGAGGTATTATTAGCCCCCTTCACAGGGCATATTATGTAAATATATTTATTTATTATGTAAATATGTAATATAAAAAATTTTTAATCTGTAGTTCGTACATTTTAAATGTTATTTTTTTAATTGTTTGGTGCAAAATATACCACTATTTATGGAATTATTGTATACAAACCACTTTTATCTACAGTAAAATAACATTTAACTATGATATCTATTTTCCGAGAAATTATAGTTAATTTAAATGTAAATCTTAAAAAAAATAAATAATAATAAATAATAATAATAATTAAACAACAAAATCATGAGCTCTCATGAAGTTTGAAAAGAATTTCCGTCATAGGTACCAGCTATAATAATAATCTCGTACGAGTATAAAATATTACGCCAAAAAGAAAATTCAACAATAATTAGATATATCATGTTTGTACGTAATAACGACTAGTTCTATTATATTTTAGATTTTCGTATAGGAAATTCAACGATTTTATGCGAAACGAAGAGTTTTATTATTATTAAATTATACGAACAAACTGAAAAAAATAATGACATTATAGGTAGGTATATAGTCATTAAAATTTAACATCGAAAAAAATATTTTTTTTTTTTTATATAAAAACCTTCCAAAAATTAAATATAGCAAACATGACCTAACCGCACGTGAGCCCAAGGCATAATATAATACCAGTTACACGATATAGATGGAGAATCCTGTAACGATAAATATCGTAGGCGTGGTAGTTCGGTAACCTGTCAACTGTATAATATATACGTTGAAATTGGCCCAAGTTCTACAAGTTCGTACATAGTAAAGTACTGTTTTTAATAATTCAACGATTTGAATGACGTATTCGAAATAATATAATCACGGGCTTAATATAAAAATGTTCGTATTTCCTCAAAATGTATAGGCAGTAGGCAAATTTGTGTGATCAGAAATTGTATCTCAAATACATTATTGAATGAGCACGTATAGATGTGACGTGTTCTGTATATACAACGGACACATATATAAGTAGTAATTAATTAATTTTATGGATATCATATAGACACTATGATCATGTCCAAAACGTTATTAATACAAAATATCAAATTCTATTCGATAAAATAAATACAGGCGGTAGTAGGAAAATGTTCAAATAATAGTTTACGTGTTACCAGTGAAAGGTTTACATCCAACGTGTTATCTATACTTTTATTTTAATATGAAAATATTATATTATCTTGGAAATTATTTTCACAATAACAATTGTTTTTATTTATATACCTATTGAAAATAACTATAACTACACCTAGTGATTATAAATTCTAACTAATAATGGGCACTGTTTAAATAAATGGAACATTATCTAAAATTTGGTATCAATTTTTTTTCCGTAGGCTAAGTGGAAAAGTCATACCAACATTCAAACCTTTAATGCACTCTACTGACCATGCAATTGCAAAACAAAACGTGAGCCTTTTTCAAACTATAAACCTCCGATATAAATCGTAATAAAGGATAAACATATACATATATCCAAGGGCATGCTCAAGAGTTTGACCCCCCCCCCAACTATTGACATATAACGTTTTTGATATATTATATAATTTTCACTGGAGGAAGGCCGTTTTCTCAGCAAAATATGAAAAAAATTGTTCTTTCTATTTTATATTAAATGAAATGAAAATATTTTTTGATTTTGGCAACATTGATCGCTAATTGACAATAACTTCTTATCAGTTCAGTAATAGCATAGGTTAGTTATTATTTATCAATATCCGCCAAAATAATATTTATATCGTGATTCGATGAATTTTGCTTTGTATTTTGACGTAATTTTAATATTTCATGATATTATATTTGATGGTTTTTAAAAATAAAATGTCTCAAAATAAAATCATCGAAAATTTATTTTCAGCACTAGTAAATCTGATACTCTGCAAAGAAAATATGTCAGAATCGAAAATAAGTCGGTCAAATAAAAGTTTATAAAATTGTTGATGCTTTGTATATACGTATATGTATAACATTTACATATTCGCTATACATAAAAAATATTTAAATATACAAAAATACAAAAATACCAAACATTTGTTTTTATTTTTGCCATGCCGTTTAAGTTGGAATGTATTGTATTTATTTTATCAATAATTATGTAGGATTGTAAATTAATCGAAGCTTATTTGATATTGGAAAATATGAAATAAGTGCATACAACGTCCATTAGGTTAATAATTTTTCTTGTTACAAAATTGTTCATACAATTTCTACTATTTTATTATACATTATTTTAGGTGCAAATAAACTTGTAGCCACCACCACTGAATTAATTAAGTATACCTATTTCCATTATTAATGCAAAATGCATAAAAATTAACTTTCAACATCTTTGGTTAGTGTTCATCATCAGTTAACCTTATAATTGGTAATTTAATTTTAAAATATTATATAATTGGTATAATATTTTCGTTATAAATATTATGTTTAAACATTATCCCCCCCGGGAACTAGAAAAAAATATGTTACCTCCCTCCCCCCATATATCTGTAGTATAATAAAATAGTTGTACAAAAAAATATCAAGAAGAAAATGTTAAATATGAACAATGTAAAACTAAAAATAAAATAAAACATACAACATTAATACCACAAACCAAAATAGAATGTTCGGAAATGAAATGAAACTTATTTTATTAAAAAATATACCTCTTATATCTATGTGAAATAACATATTGTTATACCATATAATATGTTATTTATTATATAGGTCGTTAGGACTTTAGAAGTAGACATAATAGACAACCATAATATGTCGAAATGATATATTGGCAACCTGCTCCAAAAAAAAAAAAAAAAAAAAAAATGCATTGTTAACAATATGCCCTTACATTCCTACTTAATTCAATTGCAGAAAAAGAGAGTATTATGGCATATCATAAAAAAAAAAAAAAAATAGGAAAAAACAGTAAGTAACAGTATATATTGGTATTCTTACCTGCGTAAATATCGAAATAATATTATTGATCATTTCTTCAGAATATATTGCAATAATTGTTAAGCATAATACTTTAATACGAAATCTATTTCATGTCTTGTGTTTTTAAATATACTTTTTTTAAATATTATGTAATAAATTGTGACGTCATAAAAAAAAAAGTATATCTACATACAAATGTGCATTGTTCGTGTTATTTATTTATTTTTATTTTTATTTTTTTTTGATATTCCATGCGTATAACGAGTACACATGTATACCACCTGTTAAATGTAACTTAAACCCAGTAGGTAATATAAAACCTATATTTCTACGGCGACTACACAACACACATAATTTATATCCGTTTTTTTTTTTTTTTCCCCCCAAGACATGATTATATTATAGGTATACGTACTACGCAAGGTGGATTTATATATCCACTTTGTTCCTACTACGTATTTACTACACCCATAGGTAGACGAAAAATTTATTTTCGCCGATTTTGGAATGAAAATTTGTTAAATATTACATTGTTTGACTACATAATATAATAAAGTCGTTGTTTGATATGTGCCAATCGCCGTATAATTATTAGGTTGAACGTATGAAATACGTAAATAAAATCATGAGGTGATCGATACATATTTCGAACATTCAATGTTTTATTATTATTATTATTATTTTTTTTTTTTTATATATAAAACAATATTATTATTATTATTATACATTATTCCATTATCGAATTGATCGATGGGCATTGTGTTATGATCGGGCGTGTTTGTAGGAGGAAATAGTAGGTAATAGATGCGAGTGTTATTGAGTGACAGCGGAACATTTTTCAGAAAATACTGACACACAATGTGTCTCTCGATGTTATAATTTTTCCAAACAATGGAGCACTATATATAGAAAATTACCATTATCGACTGTATACTTTAAAAAAAAAAAATAAAAAGCTTTGACGCTAAGGATATATATTGCGTGAATTTTGTTTAAAAAGTTGGCGAATTCGAAACGAAAAAAAATGTTATGTGGCCAATAATAAAACTTCGATATTGTTTAATTCTTTCCTGCGCATACAGACGTCCAAACCAATTTCTTATGATATATATGGTAAACAAATTTACATACTGAATACATTTCTAAAGGATAAAATAGGAAATTTGCCATCTTTGTATAACATATTAGAGTAAAATAGGTATCTATTTACATTATATCGACCTACATTTAAAGTTTAAATAATTTTCTACATCCTGTTATCTTTTTTTTCAAAATTTTGGTTTTTAATAGACATAGATATGCATACCTATACTATATAATGAGTGTTCAAAATATATTTGTCATATTGAATAGGTAATTAAATACGAAATATTATTAAAAAAATTTTATTAATGAGTATCTGAAAAAAACAACAATTAATACTTGACTCAAAAGAGAGCTTTAGTTAACAGTATCGTTACAAGAAATGATACGCTACAATAATATTGTGATCAAAGAGAATTTCTTTAAATAAAACTTTACAAATATAAGCTGTATCTTCCCCCCCCCCCAATAAACTGTTCCCCTCGATTAGATACCTCGGTGTTTTCATCGATAAAAATCTAAATTTCTCAGCTCATACCAAGCACGTTGTTAATAAAACTAAAGCTGCCAGGTCACCTACTCTTCCCCGTGACTAACAACAAAAACCCAATTTCCATCCAAACGAAACTATACATCTTAAAATCCTACATGCACCCCATCTTAACTTACGACTGTTCTGCTTGGGCCTCCAACATCTCAAATACCAACTGGTCCGCAAAATGACTAACCTTCCCCTCTACGTCAGTAACTATACCATTAAGAAATCCACCGATATCCCGTTCATCTTTAAATACAGCAACTCCACCTCTTCCAAACTCAAACATTCCATGATCTCGAATTTTTAAATTTAAAATAAATTATTTAACTAAAACCCTCTACTTGTAAGTATTTTAAATATTCTTATCTTTAATATTTTATATACATTTTGACTTTGTGATTTCTAAAAGAGAATCTGTATTAATTACAAAAATTACTATTATAGATCGTATAATAATAATTATATTAGTTATATAGTTTTGGTTTTATGATGAAAATATGAAAAACTTTAACTTATAGTTTAAAAATTTTTACTAATATTGTTTAATGAATTTAAAATTATACAATATAATTCCAGACTGTATAATTGTATACAAAACTATAAACAACGCTTTTTAATATTTTAATTTCATGTTCCTTGTTATTAAAATATTCTAAAAACAGTTTTTCACCAAACCATATTAAAATTACAATATACCTATACAGAAATATAGTTAAACTTTATACAATTAATATCACTCTGTAGCATGTTATTTTTGAGTTTTAAGTCATTTGGTTTATTTGAAAAAAGAAAATATGTATTATAATAATATTCATTTAATGTGAAAATAAGAGGTCAACTTATGAAAGTTATTTACCCGTAAAATATTTTAGAATAATTTTGAATGCACTTCATATTAACTCATAATATATAGTATAATATAATGCATTTTATATACAAACCAATTATTATACAGTATTATCTTTTATATTAAAAGTCTATAAGATAATTTATTAACAGTTAACTCTTTCCATTATACCTATAGTTTTCCCTTTTATTTTGGTATGTTTTTAATGGGTCCGCGTCATTAAACCCATATTATACCCGTGTTTTTTGATTTTGTAATAAATAATTTTTAAAATTTGTTTAAATAAAGTTTATTTCGTATTTTATTATACAGGTTTTTAAAAATGTATTAATTTTTTAAATAAAAATAACTAGTAATTTTTCCACTTATATAAACTTAAGTTCATCTATAAATTTTTCGATAAATTAAATCCTTTTATTTATTAATGATACACATACCTATAAAATATTATATTTTTATTTATTTATATATATTCATATAATAACTAAAAAAACATGATAGCAGAGAAAAAACAATAACATATTAAACACCGAACACAATGCAATACGAAATGCATAAATAATAATTAATTACTTTTTTTAAACTAATATTGTATACTTTAATTTCATTTGCATACTTAATCAATAAAACTAGAAATATTCGGTAATTTATAATAACTGTTATTATGAATAGGTATCACGAAATCTTATACACAATCAAACTGTTTAGCAAAAAAAAAAATATATAAATACCATTTAAAAAACATATTATACAGGTATATCGTAAACTATAATAATAATATATAGGTACATGTAAACAAGTGTTTTCCATGTTATCTATACTCAACTGTGGAACAAGCAAATAAAAAGCATTTTGTTTGACCATCGAAATGCCATTTTACAGGTTTCAATATCAATCCTGCATCCGGATATTCCATATAGTGTAAGCTATATCTGTAATATTTATTTTCTAAAAATGTTTTCATGGGATGTTAAAATAGATACGCTACGGTGATATCTATTTTTCGATATTAAACGATTAAAAAAAATTTATGCTTGTAGCGGTCTTTCATAAAATTCGTGTTCAATTTGTTGCTACCATTGGCCGTTGATTTTTTCGTAAAACACCGATGTTATAAATTATTTTACGTCATAAACAAAGGTAGCAGTATTATCCTGATTATAATACATTCTAGGGCATGAACTGAGGGCATTCAACTTCAAACACAAAGGTCACAATAAAACGCCAGTATTATTAAAATACATATTATATAATAATAATAATAATAATAATAATGACATTAACATGTCGAGAAGGTTATACTATACGAATTAATGTATGAATAAAAGGGTTTTTCGTAGGAGGCAATCGCGATTTAAATAAATCGGCAAAAAAGTTGCCAAAACACTAAGTAAAATTTGTCCATTTTAAGGATGCACGCAATTTAATGATTTCGCGTTGTAACGTATTTGTGCGGATACCGGAAGTTCAGCTTTCGTCTGCAATCGTGATAGTAATATGTTTTCTATTTTCTGTTTTTGTTAATTTAAAATTAGTTTCTGTTATTTATGTTATATATAGGTACCTACCTGTCTAACCGATACAACACTTGACTGGTTTATTCCAATAATAGTGAAAATCATCGTCTACAACTACTATTATAGTTTTATCTACGTATTTAAAAACCACTCGATGTTTAACTTTAAATATCGACTTCATTATAGTCAACTGCTATTATTATTATTATTATTATTATTATTATCCTAATTTATACACTTGTATAATTATATTATATATATTTTAAATTATACATGAATAAAAAATGCTTATCCGAATGAAAATAATAAATTATACCCTTTTGAATAAAACATAACACGCAAATTTTAAAGTATTATTGTTTTCGAGCTGCGTATGAATATAATATTATAAAATGCTGAAAATCATAAAACCAAGAAATACGTACCTATATATATATAGTTATATATTATGGATACTTGAAATATTTTTTAAAATTAATATATTTGCATTATTTGTGTTATTTCTCAGTTAGACGAAACGATTTATTATATAGGTACGCCAAATGTACACTTTTTGTATTATAGTTTTCTATACTTTCTAGTTAATAATAATCGTACACGGAAATGAAAATGATTAAATATTGACTTAACTTACTCGTTTACTTATGAATAATGTACATATATATATATGTGTGTGTGTGTGTGTGTGTGTAATGATAACGTGTATAAATTATACAATCATAATATTATTAAACGATTCTGGTCTGGAAAACGCTTTTGTGAACTCAATACACAATTACATATTTACATTGGCATAAATCAGGACCAGTATAGGAAGGTAGGAAATTACTTCGTGTTAAATTTAAAGAAGAAAATATCTAAATTGTTGGAGTAAATATAGTGATAACGACAAAAAATATTTGATATTTTTTTTTTTTATATTCTATTTCAAGAAGTAAATATAATTTACAAATGTACACGAAATTATTGTATTTTCATAGGCATCACTATATATTATATTAAGATATTTTAATTTGTAATATGTACAATGTACATCTATATATATATA
The DNA here is from genome assembly GCA_025469235.1 of Pemphigus obesinymphae. Taxonomy (NCBI): domain Eukaryota; kingdom Metazoa; phylum Arthropoda; class Insecta; order Hemiptera; family Aphididae; genus Pemphigus; species Pemphigus obesinymphae. Next base: position 8,106 of record JAIPRL010007222.1, read on the forward strand.
TATATATAAATATATTTCGTATAATATCGTACCTTATACGATATTATTGTAAATGTAAAATGTTGCTAATATGATGTAATTTATTCTAAAATATCCACGTGATGATTCGTTAAAAAAAAAAATTTGTCCCCATCAGAGAACGCTACTTGAAAATCCTTTGCCCAAATTAAAAGTATTATAAGATTACTGTACTCTGTGCTCTCGTCTATATTTCTGCACGCCATTATTATTATGAGGGTTTTGGAGTAAAAATGTTATTATATATTGTATGGAAAATTAAAAATTTTTTTTTTCATTTATTGATTGTTTAAATATTTAATATTAAAATATTAATATGTTACATTCTATTGGTAAATTATTATTATAATTTATCATCTTTCTCGTCTTCACCTGATTGTGATTTTTTTTTTTCAGAAAATTTGAAATAATCAACTAACTATAAATTAGTGATTATTTAATGTTTAGCCGTTTACGTTCTTATTGTGGTTACTGGTTGATCTATTGCAAATTTCTGCGAAATGAGTAAAGTTTTGGGTGTTTTCATTTTTGTTCAAGTCTAGAAATCATCATTCTTAATGGCCGCTCTAATGGCTTCTTTAATGGTAAAGAGACCCGCCGAGTTTTCGTTTTATTATCGTTTTGCTGTTGGTCCGTTATTTTATAATGGCTTCCGATTTGACTGCGTTGCCTCCAGATTTTCCAAGCTTGTTTTCATGAAACGCTACATTTATAAGTTGATCTTGCAAAATACTATAGAACAGATTCGATTTAAGCTTTGTAAATACATCGTATGATTTTTATTGTTTCCATCGGAAAATGAACTTAGCTGCATTGGCTCTGTGGATTATTGTCCTAAATGTGATATCAAAAGAAATAAATAATCAAATGTTATATCCAAATATTTGAAAGAGGTCATTTGCATTTTCTCTAATAGTATGTAAATCTTTAATAGATTTGTTTGAAAATATTATCTAAATTGTTTTGGGTGACTTAATGATGATTTTAGGACAATTTTTGCTTGCGGTATTTTTTTTAAGTAACGTCATTTATAAGTTGTTTAACACTGAAGATGAAAACATTGGTTTCGAAATACGTTTTTGTTAAAATAAAAATAAAATTATTTTGTAGAAATTGGGCTTTTATTTTTATAGGTACTAATAACACTAGTTTAACATACAATAGTGAAACATCTGAAAATAGTACTACTTTTAAGGTATGATGTTTAGGCATGTGGTCATTTTAATTATACTAAAAAATATATTGTAGAACGACTGTAATTTTAATAATTTTATTCAATGAAATTTTGTGGCCTATTTTTATATGAAATATTATGTTATTCAATAAGGACTGAATGAAGTTTTTGAAGAACTTCTATTATTACCTATATAATCTGTATAGTACTTGAGCATGCCAAGATATTTTCTACATGTATGAGAATCATAGCAGTTTTTCTCTTATATACAATGTCATCTAATACATTCAGCAAATAATACAACGATGCTGTGGATTATTATGTGAAAATTATACCCAAACTATTCCAGTCAAATTTTAGGCTTTGTAATAGCATTTAGTCTATTAGAAATTAATCTTTCAAAAACTTTATCAATACGTTAAGAATTAAGTCTTAATAAATTATAAAATATGATGATAGTTCCAAATTCAAGGAAAATATTTTAGGCCTATCCGTTGAAGAATTTTTTTTAAACTTTTTACTCCATTGTATGAACATTATATTTAAATATGTGGTTTTGCATAGGTACACTATACAGTGAATATTTTTTTGCTTATGGTTCTTGAATATTTTCGTTAAAATAATAACTAAAAATTCACGTTAACTTTTGGTAATATAACAACATGTCAGAGATAGTACTTCCTATGAATATTGATTATATTTACATTCTTTATACCTATCATTACATTGGTTGTGTTTACTTCGCAGATACTATAGACATAAAAAAGACAAAAAATATTGGTTCAGCCAAAAAATTTAAGAGAATGCTATACAAGCGTTTTAACTCCATTAAAACGTTGTACTAAGTATTATTTCCCTCATATTTATCATAGATTCAAAATTTAAATAGAATATATACTATGGAAGAACATATTTTTTTAGTAAAAGTAATTTTTCATATTTTTTTTAATTTGAATATTTGGAATTTTACATTTTAAATCATGAATTTTAGATGTTCAAATATACTTATTGACCGAAAACTCTATTCTCGGTCCTATTTTAACTTACTTATTGTTAGTATTATTTGTAATTATTTCTAATTTATGATTATACTTGATCAAACTGTGATTTAAAAACCATAAATAATTTTTAAACAAATATAATTATACATATAACAATAAAAAGTGTATCTGGTACAGGTGTGAGGATATTAGATAACTTTTAAAATGTATTTTCATATTCTTAATTATTAAATTGTCATTATCCTTTTAAGAGGCCATCCACGCATGATTTTTAAGGGGTACGGAGTAGACAATTTTTTATGAAATTTTAATATAAACGACAATCATTTAAATATATTTTATAAGTGATTTAAAACTAGTACAGTATCAGTATAATTTTATATTCTTATATAATCACGATATTTGTTAAAAATAACATGCTTACAAAGTTTGGTGCACATAGTTTATACCCACTTAACTAATACCAACATTATTATTATTTAAATTATTAAACATTATTAACTATACGATTTTTCTTCAATATCTTCTTAATTTTTATATCATTAACGTTAACTTTAATCACAGTTCACTATTTTTTTAATTATTAATACAGTTTTGTAACACCAAGCCACAGTACGAAAAAAGTCAAGCTTAGCTGGATGAAAATCTTTAAAAATCACGGTTTGACCCTAAGTTTTTATGTGAAATCCTGCCGAGTCTGAAAAATCTTACAAAATAAAAAAGGCAAAAAGGAGCCAATAAAATTTTAAGATATTAAATAAGCCCGGTTCGACCCTTTTTTCCTAAAGCCAGACCGGGTCCGATTTCAGTACGAACTTTTTGAGGGCTAGACCGGTGTGGCCCTTGCATAAATAATATATCCAAGTAGCGAATGACTTCTTTATATACATTTAAGAAAACGCAGGTGAGAATTCAATTAATATATTTTTTTTTAAATATACCTAATTGTTTAAAAATAATAGAATTGGGTACATACACACGCCTGTCAAACTTAAAAAACACATTATCCTAACCTCACGTCCATCGCCTCGAGTGGCGATTTTGTATTATACCACGGCATGTACCTATACTATATACCTAGGTTATAACTATAATGACCACTGTAAGGTCCGTGAATAATATTGTTTACGGTTATTATTTATTTATTATTTACTAATATCGCGTTGACGCGTGTTTATTCGATCAAATCACTCCGCGTTTTGAAATATTAATATTGCGAAATAAAAAAAAATATAATATGATTAATATCGTGGTCAGTGAAATTAGACGACCGTACAATGTACGATGGGTCTTGTGTAGGTGACAGAGTTCGGTGTAGGGCAAAGTGAACGTATTATTATACTGACAACGAACAAGCCGACTATTACTCAGCTGACGACCGACCGCGTGGTGTATACAATGTACAATAATATGTATACGTATAAAATAATAATAATAACTATGAAAAACCACGCCCACGCGACCATTTGTTTTCAAAAAGCCGTATATTATTATTGATGTTTTCTCGGTAATGTTTTTATGTCATTTTGTCACGAACGGCGCGCGTCCGCCACGGCCTCGCCAAAAATGATTATCTCTTTTCGGTGCTTATTGTAAAATATGTCGAAATTAACCGAAACGAGTGCCAGCACTCGTCCGATGTATTATAAACATTATGCGAACAATTTTTCCTGTACATATGCATTGGATTAATAAATGATATTATTATGAATGATAATAACGTAATAATTATACCTAGTGTCGTGTGCATAGTTGTTAGCAAAACTAAACACCCCAATGGACACAAATCAATGTTACCACCAAGAGAAAAAAACATAGTGAAACATAATATCAAAAATCAGTATTGATAGTACGATAGCAAGAATGAGTATATTGTTTTTTGATTTTCGTTGATTGCAGAACTTATTTTTGTATATAGTTATATTTTTCTTAAATATTATTATATTTTGTTTTTTTATTATTATCAGTCTCATTTTTGTAACTATCACTCATCTCCGTCTATCTTTGCTATTCCAGCTATATGCATTATTCTCCGTTCATTATTCCCAGTATACGATACAGTCCTTTTGTATCCTGTCTATCCTTATTCTTAGGCAATCCAGTGGTCCCTTGATTTTCGGAATCCATTTCGTGCCTTTTCATATCATTTTCCCGTATACCACACATACCCTGCTCTCGTTCAATAGTGGATCTAGAGATTATTCAAGGGAGAGTGGTGAATTTTCACAGACTTCAATTAAGAATTAAAAGAATATCATTATTTATTTTTACTTTTAAATTTTTATTTTCCCGGTAGTTTTCTCGAGCTCATTGGAAAACTACCTTTATTATAACGGGAAATGGTTATGAACGAAAAAATTATAAATAAAGTTCCTATTATATCATATATTTTTTTAATAGTAATATTTATATCACTGCTTGAAATCTTTTTTTTATTGAAACAAACGATTTATCATTATTTTCAAATTTAATACGTCCGCCACCAGTATCCTATTTAATGAACGATGTGCGTACACCCCTTTTCCCCTCCCTGCAGTGACCATCTTTCTTAATAAGTTTTAATCATATTATATTTCAGATTCTATAGACATTTAAAAAAAGTATAAAACCTAAAAAAAACCATGGATAAAAAATAGTCGTCCAAATACAGATGATGAAAGTTGGTCTATCTACCAGGATGATGTGTTGTAATTATTCTAAAGATAAATCATTACATTCAAAAAATAACACTAAACGAAGTTTGGTATATAAAAAAAAATAGATAGCCATTACAACTTTATTTGTTACTTCCCCTGCATTTATAAAATATTTAAGTATATTTATAAAATAGTACCTATTGATAAAAAATCTGAATAACACATGAAAAAATTTACGCTAAATTCATAATGAGGCCGTTGAAATAAATAGGAATTTACTTTGCAAATATTTATTTGTATGATCATGGAGTAAAATATTATTATCACAATCAAATCAAGAGAAATATTTTATACATATTACACTTTTTGAGTAACATGAAGTTATAAAAATTAACCATGATCAAGTTAAAAAAGATATGTTATTTTTAATTTAGTTAATTAAAGCATATTCCTTTACAATAAGTTTTTTATCGCGCTAAAAAATCAAAAAATGACTTCTATAAAGTACCAACTAAAACAAATTTCCTATCAAAAACCTCTTTACTAAAAAACTCATTCTTTACTCCGTAAATGTGTATACATACATAAAAAAAAAAATATATGAAAAACACACTAATAAATTCATCTCTACGCTCAGAATATAAAATTAATAATATAGATCCAAAGTATTATAATATAATATATTGTCTCAATTTTTATCATTTCAAGTAACAGATGTTTATAATGGAACTTTTTTATATATTTATACTACGCTATTTCAGGTATTATAGATTTTAGATTAGGGATTTTAGTTTAAAATCGCGACTGTTTAGAGTATTATTATAAAGATATATGGGTTGTGCAAATCTTGAAACCTATTGTTTATAGTCTATTGTGTTGACATTGTGGAAATAAATAAATTAATATTATATATTCCATCGTTAGAATTTTAAAAGGCTTTCTTCCGAATAAAATATTACTTTTTAGTTCTAAACTATATTATATCGTGTATATAATACAACGTGAAAATTATGGCATTTTAATAGTGCGTCAAGTTATAAACTTTTCGAACGAAAAATTAAGATCGTCATAAAACTTACCGAGTACCTATAGGTAGGTACTTATATTTATATACATTAACTATTATTTGAACAATTTTCATCACGAAAACTTGAAACTTCAACCGTCGGCTAACCAAATTTTGCTTTAACTACCAGCTACTAAATAAAATTACAAACGATAAATCACGTGCTTTTCACAAAGAATTGATTTTTAACAAATTAAAATGAATATAATTTGTATAATGTATTATATTTTTTCTACGTAAATTCTCAAGTATTTTTTGTGTAAAAATATATGACAAAATATTTGAATAATTTCACGTCGCACTTGTTCAAGTCAATAAAATGTTAATTTTCCCAGCTATTCAAACAAATTATCATGAAATACCAGTAAATTATCTAAAAATACACTTTTCAAGTAATCGATATTTGTAATTCATATGAAACTATATTGCAATGTACAAATATGCGTTTAAAATTTTTACAGATCAATCGGTATCTTAACATATTTATATCCGTTATATTTTAATATATTTATATTTATTATCCGTTTTCCAAATACTTACCCTCGTATTGTTGTACAATTTTTGTGTGAAAATTATGAGTATCAACTGTTATAAATAGTGCAATAGATAATGAAAATATCATATTAATGTACAATTTATTTATTATCTGTAAAAGTGCAAATGTATTTGGTCCGTCAAATAACGTTCATATGGAATATTGGAAAATGCGAGACGTTACAAGTTTACTGTGAAGTTACAGCCAAGTTGCGAAAAGGTTAGCATCCAATTAAAATACCATAAGAAAAAATAAATTTTATTATAATCGTCTTTGGCTAAATGAAAAAAGGTATGTCAACTATCAAAAGAGTCATGAATAGAGGGAAATATATAAGGCGAGATGATTCAATATTATAATATTCAAGAATGTATCACTCTTTTTTTTTAACCAATGGTCGTGTATTATTCTAATATCTATTGATAGCAATTTTTAGTAAATTATATCTTTCAGAAGTAAAAATTGAATTTTTTTTTTCTTTTACTATATTTCCCTGCTATTGTAGTTTGGTCACAATTTCGAATATTGGAAATCATCCATTCCACATACAAACTTCTGCAATTTTAGTAAGTACATGTAAAGTAGCTTATTGCTATTTGTCTTTTTATTGATACATATAATAATTGTTACATTAACTTTTCTTTATTTTTGAAAGTAAAAATAACCTAAGAATTCAAATTCTAATGCAGTAGGTAACAAACTTTTAAATACGAAGACTAATATTATTTCACATAAGTTTTTATTACATAGGTATTTTATAGATCTATTTGGTTATGAATTAATCAAAAATAATTACCCACCACTTTACGAGCGAATAATGAATAAACTTTGTTAGTCGACCTACATTTTTCCAAGTTTTATGAAGAACATTATTGTCTCAAATTCATTTTTCTAATTTTATTTTATTTATATACTTGTATACAATTATAAATTATTTGAAGAACATAATGTATTTCATAATATACAATATAGGAGGTTTATTATTGATATTCAGTCGAAATGTTCTGGAATTATAGAATTTTTGAATTAATGAAACTTCAATATGTTAACCAATGCCCTATAAATAAAAAACATTGCTTACTAAGTGTATATAATTTCAATAAAATACCGTATATGTGCATTTTCAACGTTTCGAATGGAAAACCAATATGTACGAACCATAAGGAAATATTATTATAATATGACTATCGATCCGAAATTGGTTCATAGAAAATATTCCTTATACACAAATAATGATTTGAGTTATCTAATATATCAAGGATGGACTATAATCAACATTACAAAATAAATTATTTATAAAGTTAAGAATTACTTAGTAAAAGTATTTGGTAAGGTTAAATTTTATAATTCTGGTATTTTAAACAAAATTTCTTTCTAATTAATTTAATTATGATAAACTTATAATAAAATTGTATTCCGTAACCATACAAATTACAAATTGATTTTCTAATCACTGAAGTATCTCATCAATACTTCGTAATACGAGTAATATACTAAATTTTCGATAAAACCCCTCATCACTGAATGTCAATAAATATTTACCATATTGGCTATACTTGAGTAAAACAGATAGAAAAAATAAGTAAAACCATTTTTGACTATTAACTATGATAGCTTAATTCAAGTTATTTATTTTTAAACATACATATGTTTAACTTAACTCGGTACTTTTTTTGATCGAAATGAAAAAGTAACAATTAACTGAGCTTTGTTACTATATATTTTTGACTAATTTTTACTTAATCACATAGTTAAAAATCTACTCTCCCAGTCTTACAAAATATAAGTATACTGCAATCGATGTATATTTATTGAATATCATTTATTCTACCCCGAAGTTTTAGTTTTATTATATAATCTGTACTTGTATAAGAACGAAATTGTCAAGTAAAAAGTTTTCCCATTAATATAATATTATGGGAATCAATCACACGACCTTCTGTGTATATTATATAAGGTATTATATACTGCTGTGCACGCACGAGTGAAGGGTCTTTAAATGCGTGTACGATCTAATTAACCGATACAATAATTATCGGTAGTACTTACTATAAAGAATAAAATCGAATTTTATCAAAATTAAAAAAAAAAAACCAAATGGATGAAGTCTTATTCTTCCACGATTATTTTCTAAATTTACAACTAATGAAATGATCAATTAAATCGAATGAATCAATTAAAAATCTACTAAACATTTAGGGATATGCGAACATTAAAATTAAATCATTTATATACTTTGTAGACCACGATTTTTATTTTAAAAAGATTAATGAAAAAATATTACCTAAAATATCGATAAATAAAAACATTTTATAATTCAAGTAATCAATAACCAAAATACAAATTAATAATAGAGACATAGAGTATCGTGTCAGAATATCTATTTGATAAAATGTACATTTATAAAAAAAAATACATAACATTATGTATGCTATATATACTTATTACTTATATATAGTAATAATCGTACAACTAGAGTTTATGTATATGTATTTCCTTTATAGAGACTGGGTAACGTGGTTATAAATTGAGTTGTACTTTTCAACATTTATTTTAACTCAATAAATAATTTTTAGTAAGTAACGTAATCATAAATAATTATTTAACAAGTTTCAATATAATAATGTTTAAAATCATTATATCCCCATTGTACTTATCTGTCCTAACGATTCGTGCCATAGTTGATATTAACAATATTAACATCGATTGTTATTCCGCATACAATTTATATTATATTTGCTTACTGACCATCTTATAGAAACCCAGAAATTTAACACTTGAAGAATAAGTTTTTCCTAACTTGTTATTAAGTTAAATTACTCGAAAATTATATTTTATATAATTATTTATTTTTATATAGTTTTTAAGTCAGGTATGTCTAATTTTTCTAATCATTTGTTGTTTTGATAATAATATTTTACTCTACATTGACATTTCTAATCAACATTGCATTATATCGAAATTTTGAAAATTCCTTACTATTATTGAAATTTAAATAGATCATAGTAAAATATAGATATAGTAAATATACGTATAAATAATTCGATATAGGTACATTTTTAACTTAAATTAAACAGTAATTTTTAATTCAAATACTATTTATTTTATATTAAAATTGTCAAAACGATAGGGAAATGTTTAAAATTATTATCAGAACATTAATTGTAAATAAAATAGTATAAAATGTTTTTAAACTATAATGTATGTATTAAAATTGTAGTTTTTCTTTTCTAAACAGCTTTTTAAATAATATAAGCGCGAACATAAACACACATATTTAATATAATATATAATATAATGTTACTATATTTATCTACGGCACATTACGCCAATAATGAGAATATCATCTAAAGACATTAGGCGTTATCTTCGTGACGTGGAAATACTTTGATACAAATTTCTCTTGTATACGCATATGAGACCGTTAACTTACTTGCGTGTCTCATGCATATTATAACTTTGTAAAGGTATACATTATTTTTTTTTTTTTTGCTTTTGCTCAGGTCATTTGACGTGCGCCAATCGTCTAACGTTGTACTCGAAAATAATTCATAAATTATTTAATTGACAGAGATATTTTGGGCTGAATAAAATATTTAAAATAAAAATAGTTTAGCGTGCTCAAACAACAAAATATTTGAAATTAATAATTTTTTTTTTTATCCCAAAAAATAATAAAATTATATTATTTCTATACAGTGTAGCGTTTTGTACATTAAACACTTTACACCGAATTCGGTAAGGTTAAAAAAAGTTTTCCAACGGCCAATAAATATTATATAAGAAATGAACTTTATTTACCGTTATACTTAAACTTTAGACCCGCAACAAATAAAATTTCAGTAAAAGACAAATATGGTAAAAAAGTAAAAAGTTCGATATAAGGAAATAGATTGTACGATCATGGATTATTTCAAGCTTGTAAACAACACATTATCCAACCAGACTAGGTTTTCCAAGTAACATGCTTTAATCGGGATAGAATCCCTACAGGAACAAAAAAACCTATATTATATAGACAGTATAAAATTACTACTTTTTATAATAATATCATACTTTTAATACAATTTATATCGGCAAAAAGAGAAAACTATTATTTATATTATTCATGTTATAAGTCAAATAGCAATATAACAGTGGCAATTATTATAAAATATATATTATTAATGATTACATGAGAAATTCAATGATAATAAGTTATTATGAAATCATAACATGTAAGATACATATATTATATGATCTACTTAAAATGGCGAATATATAGTCACTATATTTACTTATCCAACATAGGTAAATTAGAAATCTAGTTTCTTATTTATATCTGTAGGCGCATAAGTAAAAATATATGCCATTTTATAAGAGATTCGATTACAATATTATTTTTCAGTGTTTTATAAGCATTTCGTTATTCTATAATATTCATGGAGAGTATTCTAATCAGAATAACGATATTTGTAAATCATTTATTACATTCTGAAGTGAACTATCTTGTTTATTGTATTGTATGATAACATAAATAAAAAATGCTAGTATAATTATATTTTGTATTTACTTTTATGATTATAAGTAATTAGTTGTATTTGATAAATAATTATTTATAATTTTTTGTTAGTAATTTATATATAAAACACATATTTATAGGAACACATATTTCAATTTAATCTAAATAGAAGATAATTAACAAATTATACTCTAATACATTAATTGATAAATGTTTTGTAACAGCTGATTTATTTTCTTTTTTTAATTATTCAAAAAAATGTAGCAATCAAGATGAGAGCATTTAGTTAATTAATTGAAAATACAAAAAAAATATATTATATAATTTCGAAAAAGGGTAAAGCACAATAGACGCTGTTGTATCGATTTACAAATATTAAATAATTAAACAACGTTAAAAATAATTCTGTTGACATAAACATGAAAAAATTATATAAAATTAATTAAATTGAATTAATTGTACCTAATCTATACTGTATAAGCGTACATTATGAAATATACATAAAAATTTCGTTTGGCTTAATTTAAGAGTTAGACTTACATACTCCCATTGATCGTTAACACTTAAATGTAGTTTTCAAAGTGTGGTTAAAGTGTAAAAGAAACTAAACATTTTTAAAATATCTTAAATACTATATCAGTTTTACTAGAAAATGTTCATGATTTTCACAGCTATAGTCAATGAATTAAAATTATTTACCCTTGAATCTTAATGGAGTTTGAAGTATATGAACTAGATGTTACCCCATTATCCAAATCTTGTTTTCTGTTATATTACTGAAATATTTTGATTAATAAATGTGAATTTTATTGATTAATCTTCATAATTTAAGTGGAACGCCCCTATTTTTTCAACAGGCTTTTTCAATTATCATATAAACAATCTATGAATTAAATAATATAATATTTAACAATCTAATTCAAAAACTTCGGTATAAAACGAATACATTCTTTGATCAAATATTTATGTTGCCGTTCAAGAATAAGTGTTTAACTTGGAAAATAATCGACGAGTTCCATTTCACAAATAACAAAATTAAACGTCAACATAAATAATTTACTCGTTAATTGATTAGTTTATTTTATTTTTATTACGTGATTTCATTATAAATAGTGTAATAGTAGCACAGATTATGTTAAACTAGATGGGTAAAAATAAAATTTCCAATTAACATGCTCTAATTAAGATACTTAATGTGTAGCTAAATACTGAAAAGAGGTCATACTATCGAAGGGTCATGATACTTAAAAGTCGAGTATTCGATTGGTAATTTGATCAACAATTTTCTTTAAATGGTGAAATATTCTGTTATTTTCGTTCGAATGTCTATTTTTTAGTCATAATATGAGAGTTTAAGATATTTTATATAAGATATTATGCAATAAATTACATTAAACTGATATCTAAAAATGTGTTCTCTTGATTCCCAAGTACAATACTATTATAACTATTACACAATTATAATATAAACATAATATTTCCATATCAAACTGAAGTATACATTTTTTATCATAAAAATATCGGTTTTATAAATATAGAATAGAGTTATTAATATTAAATAGGTACTCAATACGCGTTGTTAGTTAGAGAATAGTTAAATCCTTGTTATTTTTTTTTCACCGGCGCGGCGCACTAGATATGAAAATTAGGCACGCAAGTGCTTTGAAACAAGCCAATTTCAGGGGTAATATTATCAACTTTTGATCTTAAGTTTTTGTTGTTCTTAACTCCTATATCACTTTTTTACCTCTTTAAGATTTTTAAATAAATAAATAAAATAAATTTTAAAATAAATGAAAAATGATATTTAAATAGATACCTACTTAAATTTAAATCGAATTCACATTTCACACAAACGAGTAAACCGATTTACACCAGGAACAAAATTTGTTTTGGTGGCATTGTATACAAATGAGCTTTAATGTATACAGTCGGTAAACGTGCGTTAGGTTAGATATTATCGAAAATAAGGAAAAAAACATTTTCTACGTATCCAGTAAATGGTTTTCGACATTAATAATAATAATAAAATCCGATCAAAATAATAGTAACATCCAAATTCCAAAATGGTTTATCGAACACGTTTTTATATATTTCGATTCTTCTTGATTTGAATCTTGGTGACAGATTGAGCTTACATAATACACGGTATGAATTTTATACTCAGATACTATAATACCTTGTATTTTTACATATATGTGTACAAAACTGGACATTAACGAGTTGAAAATTAAAAGTGTTTATTAGTTTAATTTATAAAAAAAAATGTATACTTACAATTTATAAGTTACATTTTTTCTAATTAACTTGTAACTTAATAACTTAATTTTATAGATTAAAATTAAATTTATACTAAACTCAAATGATAAAAAGAAATATAAAGAAAATAAAATATAATTGGTACTCATATTTATACCCATATTAATACGTAACCTATAACGATGTTTTCTTTCGTACTTGGACACATAAATTTAAATTTCACAATGCACACAATTATTATTTATATATATATATATACAATGCTATTCATTAACGAGTTAATAAATTGAAAGTTAAATTAATTTTAACTTTTAATTAAAATTTTTATATTTGATTTTTGTTAACTTGACTTATTTTTGATTATATTGAATTTTAAATAACAAGTTACTTTTAATTATAACTCAGTTAAGTTAATTTTAAAATAATTGATGCATTTAAATTTCATATTATGTCTATTGTAATAATGGTTGAATAAAAATTAAATTGTTTTTATTGTTTCTAATAATTATTGTACATATAAGGATTATTTACTTTTCAAAAATATAAATAAAACAAGAATACCTATATATTATATAACAATCTTCCCATAATAAAAATCGAAGAATATATTAGATTTCCTACCAAGAAACAATATTTAGATAGATGCTAATTTGCAATGAGTAATTTCCATTTATTAGAATTTTGAAAAAAATAGTAGGTACATACTAGTATTTTCAATAATATTATGCTAATGATTTTTAAAAAAATTTAAATGACTAAAGTTAAAAAATAACCGTATTTCAAAAAAAACAACAGATACTTAATTATACCTGTATAAATGTTGTATAAATGTTATATTGACTTAAACTTAACTTAAGTTAATAAGTTATTTTTTTTCTAACTTAGCTTACATTTTTAATCGTCAAGAGAATAGAATATTAACTTTAAACTTTTACTATTTTTTTCTATTAGCTTAACTTAACTGAGCTTAAAAAAAAAATCATTAACTTGCCCAGTATTGTATATATACGAATATCATGTTACTACGCAATATGTTTATTTTTATTTCTTATTTTTGTATAATTTTAAGAAAAATTTAAATAAAACAAATTAAAAATATTTAAATATATTTTAAAAGTAATTTTAAAATACACCCGTAGCAGGTCCATTTTTTATTGTTGTGCAATCACGATATTTATTTAATAAAACGTGTTCTCGAATTTTCAATAGTACATTAGTACAATAGTATAATACTGTAGGTCAATAATTTTTATGACAATAAAAAGATGAGAATATTATAAGCTATAATAGTACGCCATCGTTTTAAAATTTATTAATTCTATTTTTTCTATGTTTGTCAACAGTCTGTAGAACATACAAACTGTTGACAAACATAAAAAAAATAAATGATATTTTCAAAACTGGTATACAATCTACAATTCCAAATAACAAAATGCTGGCGTACGATTATAGTTTAATATATGGGTACCTATATTGCTAATATAATTATTAGAGTTTATTTTATGGTAGGTATCTAAATAATTATTCTACAATAATTCTACAATATTCTTAACTATTATATATATTTATATTTTTCTATATTAAAAGTAATACTATTTTAGTTGGTAGTAATTTGAATTATGGCAATTTTCAGTAACGATAAACAAAAACACAAGTATCAGTGCATATCACCATTGATAATAAAGTATACTAAATACCATTATTTCTATTATAAATATATACGTGTATGATTAATAGTATATCATACATATTGTGTGCGAAAATAGTTTCGGCGTAGGCATAAAAAACCCGTAAATTTATGACTCTTTTAATAGTTTCCTAAGACATTTGGTATGAAATATGAATAGGTATGTTTTTAAATAATCTGTTGTACCATTTTCGTACCTATAATTAGGAAATACAAAATTTCAAATTTCAAATTTTAACTTTTAATTAAGCTCTTATTTTTTTTACAATTAAATTTTTAACTCAACAAAATTATAAAAATATATTGGTTATTTTTTAACTTAACTTAAATTAATAAGTTAGAAAATCGTTAACTTGCCCAGATTTCAGTACCCTATATACCTTATATTAGCCGAGTACCTATACGTGAACAGATTTGTGGTTAATTTTCAAAGTTATTTTTCTAAGCTTTAATTTCAATGTAAGTACCTATAAACACATGTTTTCGATTCGTCGATCGGTATCGGTAACCTGTTCAAATACTATGTGTTCGGAGATTATTTTTGTTAGAAAGTTCATGTGTTCGAAAAACAATGTCCCATTATAAAATCATATAAATTGTGATTTATGATGAGGTACTGTTTATATAATGTTTATTTATTAATATAAATAAACGCGTAATATGCGTCAAACACGTCAATTATTATTCAACAAACGAACATTAGAAGAGATAGCTCCAAGTTCTTCAGAATATTTAACTGAATATTATAGGTTAAAAAATTATGTCAATAATATATACTTATAATGACGAGTTATGTGTACTTACCTATATGTATACCTATATTGATCGCACGTGGCATTGGATATAGTATAGCTTAATCCACGAAGTATTATGTATTTACTGTATAGTATACAATAATATAATTATAATCAGCAACGGCGCAACGCAGTTATTCGTAAAAAGCGGGGAAAAATTCAATAATAATAATAAAATAATATTAAAACATTGATTATATTGACAAGGTCAATCGTAAAACAAAATTCCATTCCCTCACGTAATCTAAAATTCGTAAACACAAATTTTCTTTTATAACATTAGTATTATACATTATTTTATACATACCTACCAGCTGCTATTCAACGCAAAAAACGGCGTGCGGTAGGGCCATTTTAAGTCGTAATGTTAATCACTAGTGATGGGCACTATCGAGTGAAAACTATCGAACAACTCGATAGTTTTGAAGTATCTATTTATTCGATTGTTTTTAAAAACTATCGAATATTTTTATCCGGGAGAAGCATAACCGATTGACTCGAT
>JAIPRL010007223.1:0-24277 GCA_025469235.1 Pemphigus obesinymphae
AGGTGGAAAGATGCAGTAGAGAAAGATATTAAGATGATGGGAAGAAATGTGACAGTTGACCTGGCATTGGACAGGGAAAGTTGGAGAGGATTGCTTGTGGCAGCTCAGGTCCTACATGGACCGTTAAACTAAGGAAGAAGAAGAAGAATGGTTTTGATAATACAAAAGTAATAGCTAGTATAAACGATGAGGATATTCGCAACACCGAAGAATTTGCTAAAAACACGTTGGCAGATATTATAAAAGAAAATCAGTATGAAGAATATTTTGGAATCTTTAAAAATATACCAAAATTTTAATTTCTGGATGGCCATAAAAAGCAATTATACATGATTATTGACTATTATAAAAATTCCTGTAAAAATAAAAATGAAAAAATAGAAAAAACTCCAATGAAGTTGAATAAAAATCCTGACAAAAATGATATGCATATGGATATGGAAATTTTAAATACAAACCTACCTGAAGAAAAAAAAGTAATTGAACGCAATATTACAGAATGGATGAAACAAAAGTGCAATCAACTTTTTAATGAGGAATTGATAAAAAAAATTAGTATTTCTATATCACTTGGCAATAATAATGAATCTGAAATAAATGTTGAAAATAAAAGTAATAATGTGTGTGCTATTATTAAATGCTTTTGTGGAAGTCAAACCCGAGTACTTCAAAAAATTACTTCAGGACACTGAAAACATACTTGGATATTAAGCAATTTTTAAAGGCATCTTCTAAGTCATACAGAATTTACTCAAGATACACAAAAAAATGAACAAAACATTAGAAAAAAACCACAACAAAATACAGTTAAAAGTTATTTTCTCCCCAGTCAAAACCAACAATTGAAAATTAATTCAGTTGAAAATGTATCATGTAAAGTAGAAAATAGTCCCTGTTGATCTACATCATTACCAGAAATTTCAATTAATTTAGAAGTACCAGAAAATGTAACCACTACTAATAAGTCTATAAGATGGAAAGATCCTAAGTATAGTAGATTCCAAAGGGAAAAACGAGGTCGAGAAAAGAATTTGTTATTAGAAGGTGAAAAGCAATTATTAATTACAAACTATTATAAATTTGTGGATCACATCAATAACTATTAAAAAACAATACAATATTTCATGAATCCATTGAAGATCTAGAAAAAAGAACACCAATTTGGAAAGAAACACAAATTGAAAGGCTTTTTAAAAAAACCAATACTAGTGTATTATTAAATGCTCTTTGTAAAGCATCTTTAAATAATTTGAGTTCAAAGAGTAAACATGGTAATCGGTATGATGAGAGTCTTAAAAAATTTTGTGTGTTCCTTTACTTTGTAGGTGGGAGATTGCTGTACGAAACACTACAATCAAATTTAACCTACTCCTTGCCAGCAATAAGCACATTAAATAGGTTTATATCTTTAAATAAAGACTACTTCATTGAAGGTGAATATAGATTTAACCAGTTGAAAAACTTTTTGGAAAAAAATAAATTGCCGTTATGTGTGTGGATTAGTGAAGATGCGATACGGATCACTGGTAAAATTGAATACGATTCTATTAGCAATAAAGTTGTTGGATTTGTTATGCCGTTTGATAATGGTTTAGCAAAATCTGATGCATTTGTAGGTACGTCAGCCTATGAAATAGGAAAATATTTTCAAACAAATATAAAAGCTGATTATGCTTATATAATAATGGCCAAACCTCTAGAAGATTCTGCTCCATCATTTTGTTTATGTATATATGGTACTGATAATAGGTTTAATTATTCAGATGTTATTACCCGGTGGGATGTTATGGATAAATTAGCTTAAGATGTAGGAATTACAATTCTTGGATATTCTTCAGATGGAGATACACGTTTATTAAAAGCTATGCAGATTAAAACATTTACAAAGCTAAATGTAAATATGCCATACTATGTTCAAGATACTGTCCACATAGGCACAAAGCTTAGAACCAGATTTATAAAACCAGAAGTAAAATTCCCAATTGGAAATTATGTGGCATCAGTTTCCCATTTGCAAGTACTAATAAACCAATACTCAAAGCATAAACATTTTCTTACTACAACGGATATATGTCCTGAAGACAAAATGAATTTTCGTTCAGCAGAAAAAATATGTTCTCCTTTAGTTCTGGAAATATTAAAGAATATTCCAGAAAGCCAAGGTACAATAGCGTTTCTTAAAGTAATGAATGATATATTAACATCATTCTTAGATAAATCAATTACTTTGGAAGATAGGATATATCGTTTATGGCATAGTTTATATTTTCTATGTATCTGGAGATATTCTATTTTCAAAAATAAAAATTTTAACTTAAAAAATAATTTTATAACAACAAATTCTTACTCCTGTATTGAATTAAATGCATATTCTTTGCTCTTAATAATTAAAAAGTTTAGAGATAACAATTATACCCTACGACCATCAATGTTTATACCATGGTCTTACAGTAGTTAAACTTGTGAAGAGTTGTTTAGGACTGCTAGATCAATGACATCGACATATTCAACAGTAATTAATTTCAGTAAGAGTGACATTTTAAAAAGGTTAACCCGAATTTAACTTTTAAATTGTATACAAAATGATCTACATGAAAATCAGAAAGATAAAATTAATGAACTTCAATATAATGATGATACTGACACTTCCAGCTAAACAGATAAATTTATCTTTCCTCGTTTAGAAAAACACAACAGGAATTATATAAAGTCTTCAAAAACTATAGATATTATTTCTATTGAAAAGATGGATGATGATAGAATCGACAATATACTTGCTAGAAGTAAAAATGATGCAATACAAATGGCCACAAATTTAGGTAATTATTGTTATCATAATATAAATTTTAATTAAGTTATTTAACATAATATTAAAAATTAATGTTTGATACTTCTTGATTTTAGGTATAAAAATATATGATGATTCTTTATTACAACCACAGTAGTATCTATCTAAAAACATACCAATACAATTTAAAAATATTTTATTTGTAGCAAATATTTAAAATCATAAACATTGCCAAGCATCGGCAAGTGAAAAATTTACATTATTGGCAGAAAAAAAAATTGAACTAGTGGAGCTCCAAAAGAAAAAACTTGATTAGATAATATGGACAAAATTTAATAAACTTTTAGTTGCAAGATATTGTAGATATTAAATGTTTTGTTATACAGTGTTTTTTTTTCTTTTTTAAAATAATCTTTTTTTTTTTTTTGTTAAAATAATCTAAATTTTTTATTTTATAAAAATGTAAAAATTAATTATAAATGAAAAAAGTATTTTTGAACTAATTTTTGCCTTGCATTTCCCTCTTCTGCTTGAGGTTGCTCTATTATATCTACGTTTTCATATACTGGCAGATTTATGTCTAATAGTTCTAGCGGATCTCTATCATTATTATCCAAGCTACATTGTGTAAGATACAACAGGCTATGATTACATCTTGGGTTGTAGGCAGCTTTAAACGGGATCAAAAAGATAAAATGGAAATCTTCTTTTAAGAACCCCATATGCTCTCTCCACAGGATTTCTAGTTCTAATTATAGACTCATTGTATAGCTCTTCAACATCATTTTGTGGGTTTAGGAAAGGAGTGACAATATGATGAGAATTTGTATAGCCACTGTCAGCCACAATTAAACTATTTCCCCAAGTACCATTGATTAACTTATTGTAAACCAGTGATTTTTTAAAAATAGTTTGATCATGGCATGACCCTGGCCATCGTGCTACAACATCCATAAACTTCAAGTCTGGACATACAATTGTTTGAACGTTCAAGGAAAAGTAACCTTTTCGATTTCTGAAGTATTCAGCATTAGGACCACCTACATATATGTATATAAACATAGTTGAAATATATCAACATTATTATTAGTTTCCAATTTGTTTAATTGTCTAATAGAAAAACAAACACAACTTGCAAGATTTATGTTTTTAATAATTACAGAAATTTTCTTCACCAATATTCACTTTACCTATATATAATATTACTAAAAGAATTCGTTTGACTGAAAATTCTACTGATAATAACTGTTGTATAAATGAAGGAACAAATATTTTTCATGAAATACATGATGATCTTAACAGTATTTCAATACTGTAAAATGATAATATTTGGTAAAGTACTTATAAAGGAAAAAATACAAATTACAATTTGCATTATTTTAAGAAATCCGTCTGTATATATATAAAGATATGATAGTACAATGCCCGTATTTAGATATTGTATAATAATATAAAACATTTTAATGTGTATAATATGTATCTGTTTGGTACAGAATGCGTTTTGTAAGAGTGCGCGCAAACCTAACGGCGTGTCCAAAGTAAATCCGAATTGCGTCCGATGCGACCGTTTTCGCATCGTGCCCGCCGCACGTTATTGCGGCAAACGCATGCATGTCCAACGTCAATTTGCGTCCGATGCGTCCAATGAGTGCGATATCAAGAGTATTCTCGATGTACTATAACGTGGTTTAACGCTTAGGAGTGCACTTGTGTTTTGTTCATAATGTCTATACATAATGTGCATAAAAATATACTCGCAGAGAGTATAGGTGTTAAATATTATTTGTACAAAAAATACATAAAAAAAATTTTGAAAAATCGAAAATTCTTTGGTGAATTTCATCATTTGTATTGTGAATTACGTGACAATGAAAATTTGTTTTACGCATATACGAGAATGTCTACAACAACTGAACACCGTTCGTCCGTTTTCGCGTCCTAAGCGTCAAAAAACAAAATGATTTGTTTTTCAAATCGTGCGGCGAGTACGGCCGATGCGATGTCGGACGGATCTGACGCAAACCCCATCCAGATCGGACAGGTCGTATCATGTTTGTAGATTTGTTTTTAATTTCGGTCGCATCGGACGCGACGTGCGCGTTGTTGTTCTCTCGTCGTCGCGTCGTTAATTACGCTTCTCTTACGTACGTACTGACGTCTCAGTATCCGATGAGAAACTTTTCTTTTTACAACCCGGTGCCCGGTCTCCGTTCGTAATATATGACTGCGGTGTCATATCGCATTTTTACTTTTCTCGCCGACGTTCGGCGTCGTCTTTATCGTCGTTTCGGTTCGACCATCCGCCTTTACACGCTGTTCAATTGAATCGATCGTATACGGAATCTCGCGTACGTCTACGTCCAGTTGGCCCGTCAACTTTCATTCACGCTTGAGCGCCATCCGACTTACAATCGGATGTGCTGGTTCTATTATCCGCGTATATAGTTCGCCAAGTTCGTTCCGTAGAACTCTCAACTATCTTCTAGTGGTCGATTCCGGCCGGCGCCATATTGGATCACGTGTGCCGTATTTTCAAACGCGCAACCACACGGCGGCTGCTATAACGAGCTCCGCGGATCGCATTCACTTCTCGTCCCGTCAAAACTACGATCGGACATACACCGCAGGTCTACCAACTCACCAATGTCGAATCAATCGGGTCGTAATTTGTATTTTTTATTTTGTTTATCGACATACCTAAGCGTTTATCAATATTGTTATTATCAGGATTATTTATTTACTTTATTTGTTAATATTTTCTCTCGGCCAGTAGGTAGGTGTTATTTCACGTTTTGTACACACAATATATCGTAATTATTTTCATTTATACAATCACTGTTGTTTTCTTGATTTGACCAAAATCAATATAGTATAAATTGTATAAATTGTACCTATTCCTTTCCAATACAGTCCACTCGCAAAAAAGGTTCTCCGTGCAACCCAGCCGCACACAACAGTATCATCATAATTAATGTATATATTAGATTTTGTGTTTAAAAACAATAACATAAATACATGATGTATCATGTAGGTATATTCTAAGACCGTATGTAAAATTTTACGACTGCAGCAGAGTTAACAAATATAATATAATCAAAAAGAAAACTTAACCATCCCATTGTAGTATTTTATAAACTCATAAGTGCTCTTGAGGACTGCTTCATGAAAAGTATTAAGACCTGGCGTCTACACGAAGACTCTTGATGATTTTATTGAACGTTTTCATAGTTCAATTTTCAATGTCAAATTCCAGATCATAAATATATTATATTTTATTTAATATAATATATTAAAATATTTTTATAATATTTGTAGGTACATCGTGCATAAATAATATTATAATCACAGGATACTTTTACACCTTTATCCATTTTACAGAGTAATAATATATTTTGATACCACCTTGTGAATTTCAACTGTGAATTTCTAAAAATAATGATTTAACTATTAAAATGTGTAATATATCCCAACACTCTTATCCATACAATAATAACCATTTTTCAAAAAATTTCAACTAACACCTTTATCCACTCACCCCTTCAATTATATCATCATATAATACAATATATTTTTAACTATTTGTTCACAGAAATAAAGAAATCTTTTCAATTTTAAAACATATCAATATAAGAAGTAGAAAAGATTTAACTCTGAAAAAAGGTTTTATTTATGATGTTCTCAAACAAGCTAAAAAAGTATATGCTTCACTAATGTACCGTCACAGCAATCTCAAAATTTGTCTACAAGTAGCTGAAAAATACATGGAAAACCATAAAAAAAATCATTGCTTTAATTAAATAAAATCACTAGTACTTTTATTAAATCCCAAATACGTACACAGTTTAAAAACTATTAAAAACTTATAAAAAAAAATTAAATGAACAGAAAAAAAAGAGCGCTTAGAAAAAAGAAAGATAAAAGAAAATTAACAGGAAACAAATAAACAAGTAAAGTTTATAAAAATGGAAAACATAAATTAGATAATACCTCTGAAGATTTTACTGATAACGAAATTCAATATATTGAAACAGAAGATGATTAGGATTCTGCAGATGAAGCGTGTATTTTTATCAAGAGCCTTACCACAATGACGTGAGAGGTGAAGCTTGGCTAAAATGTGTGAAATATGCCAGATGGGCTCATAAAATATGCTCAGGGGTCGATTATTGGAAAACATTTATATGCGAATTCTGTAGAAAAGATTAATATAGTACAATGATATAGTTGAATAATATAGTATTAACAAGTTAAAAAAAAGAATATTGTTTTTTTTTTTCGTTTAAATAATATTTTAATATTGTTATAAAAGTTTTCAAAAGATTATTAATGAAATCTGTTATTTATATAAAATGAGCATATGAATAGGTATTATTTAAAGACTGAATAAGAATAAAGACTGTTGTTCATAACAAATAAGGATAATGTAAGTAGGTACCTATTAATTAAAGAATGAAGGCTTATATATATCAAATAAGTTTATTTAATGAAGAAATAAGAATAAAGACTGTCGTTTATATTCCTAAAAAATGTTTTTTAATAATGTTATAATACTTAGTTGTTGAAATATGTTATTAACTTGTGTTATTAAAAAATAGTGTTTAAGTCTACTTTTTAACTTTGTCATTATTTTTATAAGATCTTAAAAAGTTTCTTAATACATTTTTATCAAATGTAAATTTCTATCTAAATAATTAATATTAAAAAAGTGCATTTGAAATAAGGTTCGCCAACTTACCCAGTTTTCCGTTATTATATATATTTATTTTAGGAATTGTAGTCGTAAATCACAATGACTGAATTTCTGAACTTCAGAATTGATAATAAATATTCATTAAAATATTGTGGTGATACGGTTTGTACACCACCAGAGTTACCATATTTTATATTATATATCTATTATTTATTGTATTGTGAATTATTTGTAATTATATTTATGTTCCTTGTCCTTCCACGATCTCATCCCCTCCATACGATCTCTACCTCCGTCGGGGCGAAGCGGCCGGTCTCCTCGTCGGACTCGATCTCTCCGCCTACGACCGCTGACCGAACACCACGTTCGAACAACCGTTCCTTTTTCCAGCGTCGTACAGTTTGGACAAGTGTCCATTTTTCTTTTTTTTTTTAAGACTCTCGCTCTATTGTATTTTTTCATTGTTATTATTTTTATAGTTTACCCTTGTCGAGTCGCAATAAAAAATCTTTTCGCGTTTCGCGCTACGAACGAGTGTGTTTTTTTTTTACGTACCTACTTCCGATTACCTTCTCCCGTACGGAGTCTTTATTATTTGGTCAGGACGTGGAACAATAATCAAAACCTACCTGCGCCAAACATTTGTAGATAACAACATTTCAGAGATAATTTCATTGGGGTTTTATAATTTTTGAAATATTAAACTCCTTATTGAATGTACAAAATACTATTTCATATTTTAAAACGTAAAAAAAACATAACCTAATCTGCCTAATCATTAAAGACAGACTTATTACCAACTACATACTGATGAATGTTTTAATAGAATCTCGAGTATTTGAATGAAACAATCTGTATGTATAATACATAGGTAGGTAGGAGGTACTTATAATTTATATCAAAGTTCTAACTGACAACCCAAACTACTGGGAGTAGAAAGTGACCATTTTTAAAAAATATTGCTTAATGACATAGATCGGAAAACTCACAGGTCAACGACAACTAACATCCTCAGTATACTCCTATAAACAAAAAAAAAAAGCGAACACTGGTCGTTTATTTAGAATTTAGGTCAAAGATGCATTTTTATTTATTATTATTATCCTTATTATTATATTATTTTATTATGCTGTTCAGTTACTCGAATAATTATTACTAGTGGGCCCGTGCGGATCTCCGCAGATGGCAAGGAAAATGAACATATTACAATAGAAAGATCCGTTCGAAACGTTCCGAAATTTTGCAGGGTTTCTTTATGAACAATTTTAGGTGTAATTATAATAAATAAATAATAATAGATGCGGTTTCAGTAACAGCTTGTTCTGGTCCTTTTTCAATTGCCACTTTTACATTTGCGAAAGATCATACTCTAGAGAAAGCAACGTACAGTTGACCGTGGGAAAAACACGAGGTTTGGTAGGAATTGGCCAGCTTTATCAAACGTTTGCCTTTGAGCTTTGTTAATTTTCATTGTAGAAGCAATTTTGATGGGGAACTGTTTTCGAGTAAAATGAAATGGCATAGTTGGGTCGGAGAGAATTAGAACTATGCGAAGTATGATGACTAATTCATTGGTATCAAGAGTCTGGGCAAACAATATTAAACTCATTTAATTGTTTAACAATAATTCACAAGCCATTAACCAATCCTCGTTTTGAGTTGAGGTTTCTAATGAGCATGACGATGGTATTCTCCTTTAAAACCTACTTATGCGGAAGAATCATTACATCCTCTGAGTTTTGTTATTATACAGGGTCTAAACTGAGGTAGGTTTTGCTTTCCCCACGAATGAGGGCTTGTACAATATATTGATTTTATCACAGTCAACATTTTTAGCAAATAGGATGGCTGTACCTAAAAGGGTACCAATATTTGTTTGATCAATGGGATTAGAACCAAAAGTTTCTGTAACCAAATCTTGCGGAGGGCAGTAGCACTTTTTGGGGATTTCAACGCTGTTCGAGGTGAGACGTTCTTGGATTGATAAAGTACCATCTCTTAATGACAATAACCAAGTTGCAAACTCTAAATCACCAGCTGCTTTCATGTTGGTAGTCAACTTTCGGCGAGCCACTTGTGCACAAAGAGGCGAGCTATTAACACATGCTTGGACAATTGTGACCCTGTATCCACGTCTCACTACGGGTAAGACTTGTCTAAAGTCACCACGAAAACAACAATTTTTCATCCTTAAGCCATATCTAAGTCTGTTAACTCCTTTAAAAGTCGACTCAGGACGGCTAGAGCATCTTTAGTCACCATGGAAACTTCGTCCTAAATGATAATAGAAACATCCCTGATAACACGTGCCCCACCTGAGTTAAGTCTGAGGGAAGACACCGAGTTTGTGGAACTAGAAAATTGAATGCACTATGAGCAGTTGTGCCATTTTGTAACGGCTTCGCTGCAACATCAGTCTACGCTACCGACAGAACAGTCTTGCCTTGATTTCGTAAAGTGTGAGTAAGCGTTTCATACACGAAAGTCTTGCCAGTTCCTTCTGGTCTATCCACGAAAATGATTTGATGCGCGCCATGTTCCACGGAAAGGAGGATTTCGTCCACGATGTTGCGCTGCTCAACGTTGACTTGATTGTACATTTGGCGACCCTTCTCAGCTTCGTCATGGCAGTTTAGAGGAGTCTCAGTCGGAGATTCTGGAATAGTTGTGTGGGAAAACTTAAATCGGCACACGATCGTCCATGCATCTTGAAAAAAGCCTCTATGTCCAGCAAAGCCATGTTGAAAGTGGCGTCCTCATCGTACGTTCTTCGGTTATTTTCTGCGAGGGATTTTTTTAAAGTATTCCATAGTTGGTTGATATTAATAGGCGAAGCAAAGACGCAGATGATTCCAAACAGTTTTATCGAAGTTGTTTAAGCATCTGGAAAGTGCTAGCTTCCCGAAGACATTCATACATCATATTTTGTAGTTATTTTTACAAACAAATATACTTATATCATAATATATAGTTAGATATATAGATCCCGGAGTCCCCCACCCCTTGAGCTTTGGTGTTCATTATTTATATGGAAAAAAATAATATATATTTCCATAAAAAAATAAAACACCCAAGCCCAAGAGGGATCTGTCTTCTAAATCCCTCCCCCCGTAAGTATGACACCGCAAGCACTAAAAAGTCGTTAACGTTTAAATTGTAATAACCGTAAAACACTAAAAAATTGTGAATGTTTAAAATTGTCATATACCTAATTGTTTTTGATTTGAAGCTTGATTAAAACTATAAAGTATAAACTACGGTTGTATATAATGGTATTATAAACATTATAGCCTATAGGGTATACTGTATCATACCGTGGTATAACTATAAAAACAACAGTACCTATGTACCTACAATTTAAAATTTAAATATTTTTATTTTATTAATATTCAATTGAAATGTATAAATGGATTCAATGTATAACAGCAGAAAATAACAATGGACTCAGTATACAAACATAATATTATATATTTCAGTTTCAATATATATTTTATTTATATACTTCAATGCCGTAATCGGTTTTTTCGGTTTCGGTTTTGATTTTCAATACCATTATCCATTATTTTCGATTTCGGTTTTGATTTAGTTTTCGATTTCAATTTTGTAAAGGTTTTTATTGGTTTTTTTAATGGGTATATGATACCGTTTTCAAAACCTGTTTCAAATCATGATAAAAATACATATAATTTGTTTTAATTTGTATGAACGCCATTTAAATAATTGAACAGAAAATATTTGAACGTTAAAACCTTAAACTTAATATAATGCAAAATTTTAAACAAAACTTGGTTTTTTCCCCGCTTATTACCAGAAACATAATATTATGTACTACTAATACTACATATTATTTTAATTATATGTATATATCATATGATTAGGTATATTACGTTTTATGATAATCTAACAGTTGAAATATATTTATTTACATTTTAAAAGCAAACTACAATAGTGCATCTATATATTTTTATGATTTTTAGATCTTAGATCTTTCGTTCCGCTTAAAACAAGATTAATTTAAAGTAATCAATACTAAAATTGATTAATTCATACTGAATAAGTTAGGTACTGATTATATATAGGTAATTATCGTGAATTCTGGTTTGAACGATAAACATTTTTGATGAATAATATATATTTTTTTCGATCTTGCCCATGTTAAAAGGCTTATAAATATACCTATTATGACATTTTTATTTTGTTGTTATAAAAGTAAAAAGTTGTATATTTATTTATTTACTTATTTATTTATTATCATTATCATATATTGATTTATATTAATAGAGCTTAGTATAAATACTTCAAATAGTTATTCATATATATATATGAATTATTATTTTATAAACAAATTTTTTAAAATTATGAATTATAATCATGTAAATGATTAGTTTTTGAATTGAGCAAATGAAATATACTGTATAGTCACTATTTTTTCACTTCTTTCAGTATCGTAAGTAACTATACTCCGTCTCAAAATATATTATACTGGTTTGCGCATGTGACTGACAGCTGCTGGAGCGCGTGACCCAATTTTTCCCCCACTATGCGGCGAAATTGTCAACTGACGTCGAACGAATGATCCGGAAACATCCAACGAAATAATGTCAATTTATCAGACAAACGCTTCCGGTATTGGGTATACACCCAGTTATAATAATGTGTGTAAAAATAATAAAGCCGTCGGTGTCAGCCTGAATAAATGCCGTACGGAACACATAAATGTGTATATAAGTCAGACGAGCTCGATTCGTGAACAAAGAAAGGTTTAGTCCAGCGTTAAAATTCGAAGGAAAGCAAATCCGATGTCCATGGCATCAATAAGTGTCAACACAGATCGCAAAGGCCAACTTCGAGAGTTAGGGGCAATAAGACGAAGGCGGAGGATACATCAAGCGATAACCTATTGAAGGGGCACGGTTTTCTTCCATGCAAATATATATTAGAATGAACACAGACATTATTGAAAACACAGTTAATTTAATAGATTCTTAATATCTATAATAGATAATTTATTAGATATTTGATTTTATAATGATCAAATTATAATAAATTTAAATTATCATAATTTGATAATGATTTTAATTGAGTCAATTATCTAATATATCGATGTATCTTGCCGATTGATCGATTATAATCGAGGGATCTAATACAATCGACTATTTTTAATATATTTTCGTTGTGGTCCATAGATTTCTTTCTTCGTTTAGACTTGATATTTCTAACAATATTCTTTCAAATTTAACCTATTAACAATTTTTTTAATTAAAAATTGTGTAATTAATATTTACAAGTTACAAACAAAAATGTATTTATGTATAAGTATTTACCTCTTATAGCACTTGTTCATTAAGGGTATAAATTTTTATCTTATTCTGAATTCACAAAAAAAAGTAATAGTAATTTAAGATCTGTGGCTATCAACATGACAACTAACTATAGTGCCTTATGGTCAGAAAGATAATTTTGTTTTTATTATTACAGTGGAAGAGTCCTGTTCATTTTTAATTATGCAAAAGATCTTATGGAGAATCAAGAATATAGAGATCTTATTTCCTTAGCTACAGATGGAATAAAGAACACAAATTTTGAAATAATCGGTTTCCAATGCAATACTATAGAAGAACTAAGGGTAAGAATTTAACTTTTATCTCTACTACTAAAATATAATATTGGTGAATTATGTATTTATTTATGTTCGAGCATGGACAATACAAGATTTATATTGGCACCACTGCTATTCTGCCTCTCTCAAACAATGAATCTCTCTAGTTGGGAAGCCTTTTTTTTTTTTTTTTTGCCAAAAGCAATAAACGGCTGCCATATAAGGCAGTTCATTATTATATATATATAACATATACATATATATATATATATATATATATATTATATTATAACGTTGTTTTGTATTCTAGTACTTCTATCTACTTTTTCATATTGCATTTAGAGTTTGTAGTTATAAACCAAAATAGTCACCAAGAAGGTTCATTGATTTGGTCTATAGAAATGGTAATCTCCATATGCTTTCTGTAGTTTTGGCCGAACATTCGGTTCAAGTGAATAATAACCGGATAAAAAAAAAATAGGTAAAATAGGTTTTTTTTTGTTAAAGACGATAATTTTTTAGCATTTGTGAAAATTTTTAGTAACATTAAGAAAGCGAAATTGTCAAATTAGGTTCTAAAGGGTAATAATTATTATATTATTTATTATTCATTATAATGTATATAATGTTTTATAATTATTTATTATCTATTAGTTTGTTGTTGTTATTCATTTTATCTGGTATGGAGTCCTAAGAATGAGTTAATGAAAATCACAGTAGCGTCTCTGGAGTTATCAGATGTTGATACAGATTCTAAAAGTTTTTTTTAAATTTCTAGAACTTAGGTATTACTAATTGATTGGTAATTGATTAGTTGCGTGGTGGTTAGTGATTCGTTAGATCTTGAAATTATTTTTGTGAACCTATTGGTTCGCTAATGGTGTTGATGGTCGGATTCATAAAGTTGATTTTGGTCTTTATCCAGATAATGATTTCAAGAACGTGTTGGTATCATTCCCAACCCTGGAAGTTCACCAGATGGAGACAACCATAGCTGTGACAGTAGGAAGATTGAGTTTATCATTGGCACATTATTTTGAATGAGAGCATCCGCATTTCTCACTATGGCCATAACGTTGGAAATTATAGTATTAGAGTGGTCCATTTTGTTGTATGATTAGAATATAAAGATATGTAGAACATGTTTGTTATAATATTATTATAAATATTCGTAAGGTTAAATTAATGAGATAAAAATTAAAATTATGTTAATTTTAATTAAGGTACTTAACGCTTTACTTTCTTTTTAACTTATTAAGTTACATCAGCACTTTGTCCCCCACATTAATGTTTATATCATATTGATATTTATCATAAGTTTCCTTAGATTTTTCTTTATTAATTATTAAGTTCTCAAGCGCCAATGAAAAAGATTCTTGGAGTTTTTTACGTAACTCAAACGTATAATCCTCATAATTGTAACAAGGTTATGGTGTTCGGCTTAGCGTGTGTGGTACCTCGACTTCTTTCTTTAAAAATTCGCATTTTAACGGTTGACGTTTTAAGTTGTATTTACGAAAACGTTCGAAAACTTCTTTCAGTTATATTTGATGGTCTTCAAGGGATGTTCCAATAATGATAACATTATCTAAGTAGACGAAAGCTTTTATTTCATTAAGACCAATTTTAGAGACAAGACATACGATTCATCATTCTTTGGAATTTTGCTGAACCTCCTTTTAATCTAAAGCACATTATTTGAAACTAGAAATGGCCTTGATGTGTATTAAAGCCAGTTTTCTGTCTGTCTTCTGGATGCAGTGGGATTTGATGATATCCACTTGCCATATCTAGACAGGTGAAATATTTTGCTGTGTCTAGTTGATCGAGAATTTCTGTGACGTTGGGCATAGTGAAGGATCTAATTACTATATGCAACGAAAATTGATGTGGAAATTGCATCTTGATGATACTTTAAAAAGGTAATTTTAAAAAATTTTTACTCTTTCAATAAATGTGTAAACAAAAACAATTTAAAATTACATGAAAACAGTGAAAATACATTTTTGGCGAAATTCTGTGTAATTTCATATATAATGATGCTAGAGGCTTGAAATATTCACCTCAAATATATATAAATACGATTTAATCGTAAAAATTTTTCGAAATTGTTTTCTCAATGCTAGGCTATTAAACAAATTATAAGGGTTTTTTTTTGTCATAAAAAAAGTAATTGTTTTATTAACTTAAAAATTATACATGATATTAAAAATACGTCATTCTAGCTATATATAAAAAAATCTAAAAATTGCTAGGCAAAACATTTTAATAGCAAATTAAATTTTCAACATAATGTATTATGTCCGTTTGAAATTTTTTTGAACATCAAGGATAAAAATGAATCTAAACATTTGAAATTTGTAGAGATTGTGTATTATCGCGACCTTTAAAAACAATATTAAACGTGAGTTGTTCAAATTGTAATTGAATAAATCTCGAAAATCAATAATCAGTATCTTGTTTCAATTTACATTTTTGTATGCAATTTGTTGTTTTGATATAAAATGATGATAAAATATATTTGCATAATGGAAAATTGATATGATTTTATATTTTTTTTTTTTTTTATATAAATTTGAATTTAAGCCAAATTTGTATTTTAGTACGATAAAATCATGATAACATTTTTAAAATAGAGATTTCCGATTTTATAAAATCTATAGAAATGTTAGAAGTTAATGTTTCGGGGGTTTTAAAATCTGAAAATATAAGACAAAAGTAGTATTAACGAATGAGAAATAATATTTTTGAATTTTAATAAAATAAAATGATTATTATATTAATAAAATATTATTTATTTTTTTTTTTTTTCATACCTAAATTATATTTATATATACTACTAACCATCATGGATCTATTCCCTTCCTCCATAGTTTAAAATATCAGCATATAACAGACCTATTCACCCCCTCATTATGAGAACTTACGTAATACATGAACGCCCTAATGTGATTTATATGCATACAGCTACAAGCTAATGTGATTCATGATCTGTCAGAAACGCAACTTTGCACCACTATACTACAGCAGCCAAAAAAAAAAATCTCTTTCTCAAATTAAACTTTTTGTTAGAAAATGTCCCGCGCAATCAATCCTAACATATAATAATATTTGTCATTCTCGATAATATCGGGTAAATTAGATATGATTGGTTGTATACTGTTGCCTGACAATTGTACACAACATTTAATTTAATCACTTATGACTTTACTTATTATTTGGCGGTCTGCCAAAATCTAAAACTGTCTACATATAAATGGTAACAATATACTTGGTATTTCAAGGAAAAAAAACATAAATGCTTGAAAAAAAACCGGATAAATATGATTATAATATTGGGTATTTTTGACGTTACTTTAAATTCCAATAACGCAGTAACCCAACACGAATCATACCTCAAACATCATTAAAAAGATGCGACTGTACCAAATGTTGAGATATTATAGCTTGATTTGTATGTAACTCTTGCACCAATGCTTTTCAATAATTCTGTCAAGAACATCTAACTACAATCGTTAATGCCTCATCTAATTCTTTAAATGACAAAAAATTGTTTTCAAAACGCGATCCTCGATATAAGAAAAATAGATGAATCACACTTAACACACCGATTGAATGACGAACATTTTGAGAACCATTCAGGGTTTTCCCCTATTGATTTAACTTGATAGCACTTGATCATCTTTGATGAAAGGGAATTGGGAGGGGAATGGCAGTGGTGCAAATATAAACCTTTTATTATCCGTGCTCGAACATATATATATATAATACATATTTTGCCAATATCATATTTTAGTAGTATAATTGAAAATTTATATTACTTCCGTTGTTTCAAAAATAGTGTTGCTTAGGAAAGCGTGTATTTCAAAATTGTCATTATTTATTCCAAGTTCCGCTAATTCATTTATATTCTTGTAATATTGATCCTCTAGAATACTTTTCGAATAATTAAAAATAAGTAGGACTTTTTTTCTGTAATAATAAAAACAAATTTACTGATCATTTTTAATTTGTGTAATTTACACAGAAAATGTATGTAATTTATAAATATATGTGGTTTATGGGTTGATTTAAATAAAATTAATAATTTTATACCTCACATAAAAATGTTATCCTAGTTTGTCTTTATATAGAGAGCCATTAATTTCAAATTATTTAATTTTATTTAGTTAAAACTGGATATAAATTATTCCCTTATCATGATTTGTTTTTATTGTTGGTCTTTGTAATTATCATCAGTCTATTATAGCTAAGTTTTGATTATAATAGAACCAATGTTGAAGATAATAAATTTAATTGAAATTCGATACTCAAAATTACTGTTAATCGTTACTGGGGATAAAAAAAAACATCATGCACGAGGCAATATACAGTCTACCAACCAAATTGGTATCATAATATTAAAATATTATAAATACAACATAATGTATTATTTTCTATATTTCAATATAGTTAATTTATGAAATACTAAGATTAATTAAATGTATATTTAGTTAATATAGTTGTAAATATATTTAATGTAAAGATTAATGTAGCTATTATTTCATGTAAAACAGTATTTAAAATTTTTTTGTTACAAAACAAAATAGATAGATTAAAAAAAGATTTATTTTTTTTAATAAGGAAAATAAAGCTATAACATACCTACAGTTATTTAATACCGAAATTTATAACAGCATTATATTAAAATTAGAATTGGATTATAAAAATTTTTAAAACATAATGTGTCAAATAATATTTCTGTAACACCTTCTTCTATATATAATTTTTAATGTAAAATGCAGTCTTCCCTCAATGTTATAAAAATCAATTCTTTTTTCCATATAAAAATCATTGCAATAGTTACAAATCTATTACATTGTCTTAATACACAGACATAAACTTTAAAAATATGGTATAAGAAAAAAAGCATTAAATTTATTTTGTTTTCATTTTAGTGATTGGCCACAGATAGTAAAAATAATACACTCAAGTTTTAATCAATGGAAATAATTCTGCATTAATCTGTTTTAAAACTTTTAGTGATTGGTGAATGGAAAATGATTAGATTATAATAGGTTAGAACTTAATATTAATTTATTTTATTTTATATTCCTCCTATATTTCATTTTGCGAGAAATTGAAAATGTTCTTTAATAATTAATTCTTTGAATTCAGCATAGTCTAAAAATGGTTTTCACACAGGCATTCAAAACTCAAAATATTAATATTACTAAGTACATGGGAATTAAAATTGATTAAAAATTCAAATTATATAAGAATATTCAACATAATATACTAACCCTCAATAACTAAGCACAAATTGTTTTAAAATGGAGTACTTTTCTTTTGCCTAATCTATAATAAACTATTGTATATTTATCTGGGGTGGAACGTACATTATTGATTTAATTAACATAGATGTTACACTGCATATTTTCTGGGTTTCTGCGATAATAAAAAATGTATTTAAAATGCACAATTCATTTAGGTAATTATATAGTAGGTATTTTATATTTTTATTTTAAACATTGCTTTTTTTCTCAATAAGTACTATATTATGGTATGAATTTTGTAATACAAGAGAAGGCCCAGTTTCTCACGTAGTGACAATACTATAATTACAATAAATATATCTGTCCGGTGAGCATAATAATCAGTATAGTTAATTTATCAATACAATTATCCAATAATAAATTAATAAGTGCGAGAGTTTGATTTTTTTTTTTTTATTAAGTCTTCTTAAGTTTTATTAAAAAATTTCATTATTTAATTATGAATAATGAAAATTAAAGATACAAGTATACACTACATATTACATATACAACACAATATGAATGCATACATTTAGAGTAAAATAGTATATTTTAGCCAAAAAAATCAATACTTTTGTATATAACTATATAACGTTAACGAATCACACTCCACACTTAAAAGAGTTCATATTATTAGGTGTTGCAACTTGCGTTTAAAAGAAGTTTTTGTTTTATATTTCTCAATAACTGACTTTTGTAAATCTTGACGTATTATAAAAACTAGAGTAGGTACATAAATAGCACTAAAAATGTGATGCACTTTAAAGGAATTTAATAATAATATGTTACACATGAAATTAAGTAGAATTCCGAGGTTTAACACTAAAATGGTGTTACACTCAAGTGTTTGTGTATTATATGTATTACTAATAAAATAGAAAGAGATGTCATAAGATTTCCATTTTATTATGATTATGATAGTTATGTATATTTCATCATAATTAGGAATTATCGATGGAAATTGTTTATTGTTATTTTTAAATTAAATTAATTTTTTACTCGTATTTTATCCAATAGGTGATATGCATCCATCTCCTATGGAAATTAATGGCCGGTCATATTTTTAATTATACCTAATTATATGTAGGTTTGTATGCGAAATTTACTGAAATTTTATCGGATAAATTTATATATGTACATGTACACAGTACTTACTTCAAAATGTCCATATCCATTAAATAGTCATTTTTATTATATAAATTGAATTGATATACAGTTTTGGCTGTTTTCCAATTAACTCCAAAAACAGTTTTCCTCTGAAATCATTATAGTTCAAATTTAGAACCAAATTCATATTATCAATTCCTATAGGTATACAATTGTTTCTAATTAATTATTAACGTCAAACGGCAATTACAAATATAATATATTATTACATTATATACAAGAGTTACTAAATATTAGGTGCATTTAACAACGAGTTAATAAAGAATATATACATATTACATATTATATTCAAGTGGCAAAAAAAGGAAAAATGGAAAGGGAGGGAAAAAGAGCTTGGTTGCAATTATTATAAGAAGTGATTCTAAATAGTAAACGAGGAAGTTAGATACCTAAATGATATTGAGAAAATATAGTTATAACGTTATACAAATTCAAATTTAATTGTATTATAATTATTAGTAGACATATGATTTCACTGTTGAGGTACCTTTTCAATTATAAATAATATTTAAGACGACTGTGACCAAATAATGAATACTTCGTTTTTAAATTATAATTAAACAAATAATTTTAAAACAAATCATTATATAATTGTAAAAATGAACTTGCCACAAATATACTGTATAAAACAAATAAGAAACCAATCTGCGTTGATATCATATTGATAAATATACCCTATGGATAGAAATATAATTAAACCATATTTGGAGTCTTGTAAAGTATTTTAGTAAATATATTTAAATCCTTTTATAGAATTTAGAATACTTTTTAAATACATTTTAATTAAAGTATTTTTAAAGTATTTTAAATACTATCCTATTGGTATTTTTACTAGAATTACAAATACTTTTATTTAAATACTTGAATACAATTTATTACAATAAGTTTATTTTTAATAGTTTTTATTTATTCAAAAAGAATATATAAGTATGTTTTTGTAATTTTAAATTTACATTATCATTTTACAGTGTGATGAATTGACAGACGGAGTTACGGGGATTTATGTATAATATGCGGATAATAGGTAATAGAACTATCTATGGTGTAGGTAAGTGTAATAAAGTCGATAAAAATCACAACCATCACGCGCGAATGATAATAATCGCATGTCTGAAATATATCTTAAAATAATAATTTGTAATATTATCGGAAATACAACGGAAACTCGATTGACACGGTTGTTTCGTCTTATAATAATTTTATTATTAGGTAGGTATATTATATTATAAAATAATATTTAATAATAAAATAGGTATTTTAAATAATACTATGTTTAACACAGTACCTATTGTAAATATATGAAAAATGTTGGTAAAAATAATTATTCATTTTCAAATATATTATAAAAACTAAAATTAAAATTTTTGTAATAATTTTAATATTTATTATATTATTACATCAAATAATTGAAAATGTATAGTTGAGTGATTTTAAGACCTATAAAAGAATATAATTTAAATAATACGACTGTTTTAAAAATAAATTTAAAGCCATACAAAAATATTTGTATTTAAATACATACCAAGTATATGTGTTTGTTCTTAAAGACTTTCTATGTCAATGTATTTGGTATCTGTATTTAAATACAATTTTAAAAGTATTTTTTATAAGACTGCATATTTGTTCACAAAGTTATCCATTTATTCATTTAGATTCTATACAAGATTTAGTCAATTTAGTTGAGAAAACGTATAATATAATAAAAATATATAGTGAACTAATTGAATAAAATAAAAATTAATTAAAAGCGGAACATTAAACCAAAAATACAGTAGAGATATTTGACCCAAAGAAAGGAATACTTAATAATATCAATAAATTAATTTAATAGTATAGACATTTCATTTATTGAAAAAAAATAAATATACAATGTTTAAAATAAAAAATAATATTTATATATTATATAGAAAATTTGAATTGTATAACATACACTTATAATATATATATATAATTATGATATAAATATATATCATAATTATACATGGAAATAAACAAACCTAAGATAATGTAAAATAACGCCGTGCGTATAACGAGTATATAGACTAGAATATATTATAATGATATATCCTTCTCCCGCAATTACAACTCTTTCTATTTTACCTATATGATTAATATTATGTTAATCAGACCCGTTAACTCTAAAAAAGACCTGGGTATCATTTACACTGAGAATCTGTGCTTCCATAAACATATAGAAAATATCTCATGTAGGGTACTTAAGGTACTTGGATTTATCAAGAGATTAGCTCTTGAATATAACCTCTTAAAATCCCTTAAAACCTTATATTGTTCGTCTGTCCGGTTCATATTGGAGTATGGCTCAGTTGTATATGATCCTTATACGGCCTCTGATTCAGCGCAACTAGAAAGGGTCCCACGGATTTTTCTAGTATTTGCGACTTATAAGATCATCCTCCACATGACCATCACCAGATTTTTAGCTGCTTAGAACTTGTACACTAGCTGACCGGCGTTCAAAAGCAAACCTATCCTTCTTCTCAAAATTACTCCATGGTGCGGTAGACAGCCCGACCTTATTAGCTTACATAAATTTTCGTGTTCTTATGCGTTCCTCCCGTTCCTGGATTCTTTTCGATACTCCATTGCATCACACTAATTACGGTAATAACCACCCCTTACATAGGGTTTCTCGCTCAGTCAACACTAATGTAAAATTTCATTACCTAGACTAGCCACTATAATTTTTGCATTTAAATATGTTACTTTTATAATTTGTTGATTTCTGTACATTAATATGTATATTATATTTAGTATTATATGTATTGTGTTTGGGTTAACGGCCGTTTTTTAATAAAAATAAAAAAAATATATGACACTGAAATTTCGTTTTTTAAACAATTAATTTTTATAAAACATCTGTTGGTCTTTTAAAAAGTACTTTTAAATTTTGAAATATATTAAAAACTTTTTTTATAGATATTAAAAATCAAATTATTTGTAATAAGTGTAAGATGCGTGATAGAATTTTATGCAACGGAGTATTTTCGCTTTCATTTTTCAAAATTACATATCAATTTTGTGTTTTGGGCAATTTGTATAGTATTATACCATAAAATAATTTAGACGTTTTATTTTTTTATGGTGTAAAATTTCTTTTCACAAAACTCATTTTACTAATAGTATTCACCTAAAAAAAAACATTTCCGCTAAAACGTGACTAAAACACGATCAAAAAGAACAAAATAAACTCCGACCGTGTTTTTGTTTTATATTATAAATAAAAAAAAGCTGTTTTATCAACTTAATATT
Organism: Pemphigus obesinymphae; assembly: GCA_025469235.1. NCBI lineage: Eukaryota > Metazoa > Arthropoda > Insecta > Hemiptera > Aphididae > Pemphigus > Pemphigus obesinymphae. The sequence continues at coordinate 22,809 of JAIPRL010007223.1, forward strand.
TCTGTTTTTAATTTACAATAAATCTTTTTCTTTGTATTTTTATTTTTATACACAAAACCCATATTTTGGTACATTATTATCATCTCTCATTATCTTTATCTGATTTACTATCTTCCATAATCTTTTCTCACACATGCCATATCGTCGTTAACTTGATTAGAAATTTTCGAAAAATAGGTATATACACTGGTTGCCAGATAAATTTTCCCGGCGGCGGTAACGGAAAACCAGAGGCTCTCTATATACACTATAGTGATGTAAATGAGTAAATAAATTTGTTGCACTCATTTTATTGATGAAATTAATACATTTTATAATCTAATATATGATACTATGCCTATAACATAATTATATTTCTTTTATAAGTAACTTATACTTAACTTTTTAGCATATCAAATGTTGAATAAATTTAAGGCGTCTATCAAAAATATTACTGTCTTTTAATACAAGGCAATTTTATATATATTTAATATAAAACGTTCCATCAAATTATAAATTTATATAAAATTGATAGACGTATACATAGATAGGTACATATATATTGCAAAATGTATATATTATTCATTAATGTTTTATTGACCATTTGGTTTGGTCAAACATCTAATAGGACATTCAGTTTAGTGTGTTAGAAGTATAAAATAATTAATAAGCCACAGGTAATTCTATTTATAAATGTAGGTATATATATAATTCTATGTTTCCTTTTATACAGTTTGTCAAATATTGAATAAATTAAAAGAATATTGTTGTCTCTAAACAAGGAAATTATATTTCACATACAACGTTTCTTCAAAGTATAAATTTATAATGTATAACCTAAACGATATATATATATAAAAATTATAGTATTCTCCATTTTTCCAATTTCTAAATTTACCAAACATTATTTGATATTATTTAAATTTAATTTAAGTGTATGGTATGTTGGTCTTAATTATATTAGGTATATAGGATTTTAAATACAACATTTAAATCAAAGAATTTTTTTTTAGTGCTCCTTTTTTGAATTTTAATCCGCAGTTAAAAATGTTTTCATTAAAAAAAAAGTATAATCATATTTTACGAAATAATTTCTATTAAATAGTAAATTGTATAAAGATAAACCGTATAATTGACAACGGGTACATTTAAAATTAATATTTAAAGTTTAATTCGAATAAATTCAAATTTCATATAAAAAATATGTTTCTTCTTTTAATATAAAACCGTAGACCTACATAAGATAAAAAAATAAAAAGGTGAGGTTTCAAGATGTATTATTATGGTATTGTAGTGATCCGGTGTTCGAAACACGAAGTTGGTGTCCCCTTGTGTCGGACACGACGTTGCTACCTACTACTAACTTTGATTGACGAAGTCAGTTGTCCACTTTCCGTAGGTTCGTCGTAGTTGAAGTTGAGGTTTGTAAATAAATAAACACTTAGAATTGTGGTTAATTATAGGTGTTTATTATCGTTAAGAGTTAGTTT
>JAIPRL010007224.1:0-24273 GCA_025469235.1 Pemphigus obesinymphae
CAAAAATAATATAACTATTATCATACTATAATCAAACAGTGTTAACTCACGTTAGAAAAAAAAACTTTTTCATATAATTTCCAAAAATGTAGATTGGCAATGAGTCCGACACCACCATTTCCCCGACTAATTTCTTATCAACGGTCGGACAACTGCCCCCGACCCATTTTGTTTGTTATGTTATTTGTTTACGTTTCCCCACCTGTTATTAAACTGTGGTTATCACTGTGGCAAATAATCGTTATTATGTATATTTGTTTGGTATCAAATTGTTTGTTACCTCAGAGATATGGCAGCTCACTAAACACTTCAAGGTCACAGGGTCATTTCCGTATATAGTGAGTGAGTATTGTATAGGTACTATTTTTAAAATTTTGTAATTTTGTAATTTTATTTCACCACACAATATATCATAAAATACACTTAATCGAATTATCCTATTCCAAATGTTTATTGATAAATTTAATATAATACCTAATTGTAAGATGATGAAAATGTGATCATACATTACATAAATTTTCTTATATTTATCGACATTTTTAATCATAAATAATAATAATTTTCATTAGTAAACAAATGAAATATATAAGTATGTACGTTAAAAATCTAAAAACATTGTTTTACTCGTGTATTATATTCATAAATGTATTTACATAAAATGAATTTAAAAAAAATGATGTTTTACTTATAAATTACAATAATTATTATTCTTAAAAATAATTAAATATTTAGATAATAATATGTCATGGTTACGTTTATACATATTATTATAATATTATGTTCGTGTCTTCAGCAAATATAATATTATCTCCAGTTCGGTAGCATATTGAAGGACAGAGGATGCAGCTGAATGTTTACCTACTATCACATTATATTATTAAAACTAATTTAAGAAACAAAACAATTGTTTTTTTTTCACATTTTTATTTTTTAACAGATTATGTAAAATATAAGTATAATGCCACAATAATATTATTATGACTGTACAAATGACAAATAACGTATAAAATATGGCATATTATATTGTGGTATACTTTTACTTACACTTACAGTATTTTTTTTTTCATCTGAAATGTTACTTAACTTTATAAAACACTTTTTTAAAAAGTACCATTACCTAAGTTGAGGTGATCATATTTTGAAAATTAAAAACGAGACTAAAAATAAAATTTTTTTTAGAAAAATGGCGGACGAACAAAAAACGGGACCCCGCTTCAAAAAGTGGAATAAAAAGCGTCCCGTTTAATGTTTGTCGGGACAACGGGATGCAATCCTTAAAAATGGAACAATCCGAAAAAACGGGATGTATGGTCACCCTAACCTATGTATATAAATAAATATAAAAAAATGTACAAACATTTAATTTATACCGTCTACATTTTTCAACTATAGTTAAATAAAATATGTTTAACCTTATTCAATACATATAGGTATAGATCGAGTTTATTTAATACAGGTACTATAAAAGAGTGTAAATTCTCCCAAAAATTAATAAACCTCATTAAAGTCAGTATGAAAAATACGGAAATTAAAGTTAAAATAGCAAGATCAACATCACAACCGGTTAAAGTTTCCACTGGATTAAGAAGACAAGGAAACGCACTTTCCCCAGTATTCCTTAATCTGTCACTGGAAAAAATAGTTATGAATATGAGTAAGTATATCTGAAGGCCTTATACACTAGGTCAGTCAATGATCCTATGCAGATGACATTGTTATTTTTGGAGACAACACGGAGACGGTGAACGAGACTCCGTAAGAAAATAATGAAAGCTGCGTGAAAAGTTGGCCTCGCAATTAATGATGGGAAAACTGAGTACCTACTTGAAACTTAGCCGAGGAGATACGGTAATTTACCGTTGAGAGAGCCTGGAAGTAGAATGTCGTATCTTCTATAGAGTTTTACAATTAAAATATTTAGGAGTTATGTTAACGCAAGACAATGGATTAAAAACGGAGATATCTAGACATCTATACAAATGGAAAATACATATTACTTGGGAGCTAGAACATTTTTGAGGTCTAGAGCACGTCTAAAGTGGTAAGATTGGGTGAAGAGAGATGTTTAAACAGTATAGACCCAACAACCGACTGGAAGGAAGCTACTGAAGACAGAAAAAGACGGAGAAGAATTTGTTTTACAATAAAGGCCGGAAACCAGAAAAAAAAACAAAAAAACTTTAACCTTATATAATAATGTATGGGTACGAGTAATATGAGTATTCAGTGCACACAACACATAATGCACGTGCACTTAAGGCGGCTCTATGCGGCCGAGTTTTGCACACTAAAAATACCTAATTATTGTCCATCGTAGCAATTGATCGAATAAAAGATTTTTAAAACCGATTTAAATTTGCGAACAACACTATTTTTATTCGACTATTATACTATTTTACTATTTTATCTTATTTATTCTTTTATGAAATTGAAAATTACTAAATATTTGTTGAGCAAATATTAAAATATTTGATGAAAAATTTAAAAAGTAAAGAGTCGATTAAAATAATTTAATTTGATGATAAATGCAAATCTGTTTTCTAAATCTAAACCGGACAACACGATAAAACGTTATTATGAATAAAACATGACACTTTTGGGTAAAATGTATAAGAAATTCATGAAACATCGACAATCATAATATGATATATATATATATATTACATTATTACCTATGCAGACGTGGCCTGCGCGTACATTATCAGTGTGCAATTGTGCACAATACTGATAATGTTATCTTACAGATTGCAGGTATCGGGGCTTACACACACTAATGTTCATTTACACACGTACACGCATATACAAACAAAATGTTTATATTATTAGAAAAATGTCTTATCGACGACTCCTTAACACGAGTCCACAGAAAACCGCCTTAAGAAGATGCCACACTAATGATTTTCAGTAGTAAAATATATACGAAAAACAATCGAAATTACTTCTAAACTGATTTTAGAGTTCAAACACTTATATTAAAATTTAAAGAAAACAATAGTTTTTGAAATTACCATTAAGGGGTTTCGCAAAATATTAATTAACAAAGAAGTTACAGCGATCTAAAAACTAAAAAAAAAAAAGAAGTTTTTTTTGCGTTCGATACCTATTATGCTAAAGAATAAGAAAATGATAAAAAAAACTTACGAAATGAAATATTGTCTTTTAATTATTTCGTAATAGGTGATTTAACTTTAAAACCATTTTAAAAAACCCTTTTTTTGTTTTATGTAAACTTATTTTTGAACGAATTTCATAATTACATAACAATGAAAATTTAATATTTTCAAATTGTTGGATTTTCATTTCAATTTCATAAAAATTGCCTATACAAACTCCCTTAAAAATAGACGCGCTATCATCCTCCTAATTAGGTACCTAACTAAATATATTAAGGAGATTTATGTATGTAGATATGTACTGTACGGTGTACAATATGTTATTACTTATTACTAATGATCGGTAAAACAAGATGTAACTTAATAATTTATTATTATTTAATTCTACACGTTTAAAAAAATCAATTAATCAACATTTATAGTTTAAAGTAAGTATTTCGTCCATTATTGCATTATCCAATACTACATACTTTCGTATAAGACTAATATTCTGTCGTTAATTATCCATGTCCGTTATATGACTGGTTAATTCGTTAAATTCTTCGATAAAGAAATCGCGTCTTTCTACCAAATTTTTGTACAATTCATCTAAAAATAAAAATACGTTTTAAATTTAGTTTTCCACTTTTTTTCAATTGTTCGTGACTGTTTACTTGCCATTATAGTGAATAAAAGATTTTGCGGTTCCTCCTGCTTCTATCGGCATCAAGTGTCTCGGTACCTGATTGAAAATATCTTCTGAACCAGGTGCGTGAATTTTTATCTATACGAGAAAATAAAATGAAACGTTAATTAAATATTCAAAATCATTCTATTATATATAATATATAATTAAAACTAATTTGAAAACTACTGGTCGACGTTTATTTGAGTACCTACGTTTTAAACAATTGTTTATAGTATTGAATACTTTTCTAAATATTATAGATTTTTTGATTCCTTTCGCAATGTTACGTTGACATTTTATAAGAAACTATCTAATAATTCGAATTAACATTAACGTAATAATTACAAAGTATGAATTTTTTTCTTCGGACTAATAGAATATAGTTGGGATATAACTTTTATTAAACTTGAGACACTGAAAAATCAAATATAAGCGCGGGTTTATTTTAATACGATAAGAAAAAAGAGACTAACATTGTTAACGACAATTTTGTTATCAGAAAATTAACCATCCCATAGTAATATAAACATTTCATGAAATAGGTCTACATCCACATAAATGGTTAAAATGTATTTACATTTATTTAAAAGGTATTACTGTGTCCCTCCTTGTTTTCTACCTACCAACAAATATGAAACAGTCATAATATCTTAAAATATATATCCATGTACTTCAGCCACATCAAATAGCAAGGCGTCCAGCACCTTATATGACAATCGGTAATGCACAATTAATTAATTTACTGGATTCATAATAAATAATGTTCCAATTTTTAAATATTTGTCGAGTACATTAGTACTTTAGACATTAATACATGCGTGGGAAAATTAAATGAATTGTACATACAAAGGATCATAAGAACATATTTTTTTTCTTGCGAGTGTCACGACTAAATAGTTTTGAATAGCTAAATGATAAATAAATAACATAAAATGTCGTACGTGTATTTGAATGATTACTCAAATAATATTTAAAATTTGGTTTTTGTCACGAATAAATAAACGGACACGTCAACAACACACAATTGTGCACACTATCGTGGTTAACACCGACGTAAACCCTTAAAAGAGAAAAAAAAAATCATAAAATACTATACATAGCTACGTACGGATAATCAATTTGAGTATAGCACGAATATTAGAATACAATAGAAGAAAAGTTTTTACCGTTTCAGTCTTTGTGGTGGATATTTTATATTATTATCAATGAGTTTTGACGATAACACTTCCAATATGGTGGAATCTAGCGTGGAATGATAGCAATGGTCGGCGGACATTCTTATGTAAAGGTACCGGTAAGGCCGTGGCGAAATAATTATTTTGGAAAAACAAAGTCATATTCAATTTTAAAGATTACTATGTGTGTTTCGAAAACTCGGGAAGCACCCAATCATCCTCTCTCCAGTCACCCACGTGTGATAGTGAATATTGGTAATTTTGTTATCATGTACCCAGTGGTGGATTTGGGGAGGGACGCAGGGGGACGGAGATAATCTTCATTTTTTTTAAGTCGAACAGCGTACCTCTTAATTTATTTATCAAGGAACGCAATGTTTGTTTTAATTTTTATTTAAAATTTTTAAAAATTATAATTAATTTTTGGAGAAATCTTGAAATTACGAAAATGAATGTTTTTTGTCCTTATCACATAATAGGATTTAAATAAAAAGCATGATATAAAATGTTGAATAGTCGATCTTATTAAATCATGTTGGTATCATATAGGTAATAAATAATCTTCATTATCCGTGAATGGCTAAAGCCTAAAAGGATGGCGAAATCAATGCGACACCGATAAACTTCATTTCGGTCTACATCTACAACTTCCTCGATTATTCATTTGAAAAGAAAAGCGTTAAATCATTACGAAAGAGGAATGCTTAAACTATGATATCTTGAAAATATGTAACCTTAACAATGATGTAGGAAAAATTTTGGATTTTTCTACTCTATTCGTGTCCTATAATAATGTAAAATGTTTTTAAAAATTTCCCCTGGTTATGAAACTTTGGATAGGGAGTGTGGGGGACTAAGTCCTCCACCGCGGCTTACTTTTTCTCTAATATGTCCCGGAACGCTGATTTTTGAACTAAGCTCAGAGTCCGTCCTTATTTTTTTTTTCCAATTCAACCACTGCATATATACCTGCAGTATATATATATATATATATATATGTAGTATAATGTATAAAAATGCACATTTAAATCCGTGGTGTAAAATAATGATAGCTGGCCGAAATTTTTAAGTTATTCGCGTATAAGTAAAGGGATCGTATACAAAAATGTAAGTATACATAGTGAAATATTTATTCTATTACCTTTTCCAATAGTTCCTCGTTAGCGAATCGTGCAATTATTTTCATTAGCATTTGTATAGACGTTCCGGCGTTTAAAAAATGTATAGTTTTTAAACGAACCGGTAGACCCAACTAAAAATATAAAACATGTCATATTATTATCGTATAATACTTACACAGTAGCCGTAGATAATGTACATTTTAAATGATACTGTAGACATTTAAAATTTTACCCGGATATTAATTTAACTATTTTTTTTTTTTTTTTTTAACTATTATAACTCAGTTATTGATATTTAATTGTTATTTCCATTAACTATAGGTGACTATGTGAGAACTGTATATTATAGTTTAAATTGTTATTAAATTTAATTGACTTTTGACGATTAGTTTTCATATAAATATCGTATACAGTCAAGTTAACACGTTGGACGAGGACGATTGTCGCGAGTTCATTAAACACGCATGAATTTTTAATCGAAATTCAAATACAATAAATAATAACTAATACATTGGAGGTAGTTAATATTTTAAAAAGTAAATCGTGGTAAAATTTATTTCACTTTTTTCGAATTATTATTTCTAAGATGCCGATTTAAATTTTTCTCACGGAAAATGGAATTATTACATTTTTTAACCCGAGTTCAGTAATTTTTTTTTTCCGTTTTAATTTTAAACTTAACCGTGTTAAAATAATATTTTGTGAGCCGTTAATTTTTAATCAAATTTTCAAATAATTCAACTAATTTGAGTTAACTGTTGCCATTAACTTGCTGCGTCATTGACCGATTTCCATTCGACGTACCTCCAAAAATTTCAACAGTTTAGCGGTTATTCCAATTGGTAGTTTAATAATGTGACGCCAGCTCAACCCTTTGGAGTCAATTAGGACGACTATACCATCACAAGACCCAAATGTTAATAAATGGTATCTCAACCACATTGTTAGGTATTTGTAAAATACCGGGAAGTCGAACGCCGATGGGTTTTCGTTTATGAGTTCCAGATACAAGACTCGATCGCTTTTGTCCAGGTTGGAGGCCGGCATCGGACTTATGCCTCTGGTAAAAAACGAAACCAAAGAAAAGTCGACGTTAAAACGTTTTATATATTTATAAAATTGTACACATCTAGTTTTGGCCGTATAAACACGACCAAACCCCGAAATAAATGTATAAATTTCCGGTTTTGGTCGTTATCAAACATCCTAGATCTGGAGATGCCTCAAATGTGAAAATCTGAACTACAATAATATTAAATAAATTATTTCTGATTTTGGTCACTTAAAAAAAAAACCAAAATAATAAAATGCAGGTTCATAATTTATTTTTACCATCATGTTGTATTTTTTTTTTTTTTTTTTTACCATTTATAATTTTCAAAATGTTTTTTTTAACGTCAACATTTTAAATTTTTTATTCCATTAAATAAAAATACATTCATTTAAAAATTATAAATAAAAATTAATTAGTTTAAAAACAATAATAATGAATATGATTAAAAATTATTATTATTTTTTCTTAGATGTTTTATAACGATATGTTTAAAATAAAGTATTGGTTTATTGGATTTTAATTTTGATTTATACTTATTGACACTGCGATTTTCTTCTTTTATATTGTCATATAAATATACAGTGTTATATGTTTGAGTTATTTTGGAACACTAAACATGTAAATGTAGAATTTGACCACATAGGAAAAACTAAAACACTAAATCATCCGAGTATAAACTTTTATTGATCTTCAAAACCATTAAATTTCAGCTAATAAATTAGATTTTAGAGTATTTTTCGTAATATTATTATGAGTAAATACAATTAAGAGGATGTCAGCATGATTATTTTTAAGGGGTTCTATATATAGGCAATTTTTAGACAATTTTAAGAAAAATGATAATCTAACAATTGAAAAATGCTTATATACATTTTAAAACTGTAATAATAATTGGTCTCATTACTATTTAATTTTTTCTTGTGGTTGTTTTTTATGAATGCATACAATTTTATTGAAAATTTTACTTTTGCATTTCTTATTTATAACGATGTAAAAACATCCTAGAAAGATAAAACAAAATATAAATGATAAAAAACAATATTATCTAGCGCCCTATGTAGCCGTTTTGTAATATGTGCATTTAAACACGTTTTATGAGGTCATTAAAAAACTAACTTTTTTGATTTTTTTAAAGTAAATATCTCTTAGGCTATAGGCTACGTAGGGCACTAGATAATGTTGTAATCCATAATTTATTTTCATTCCATATTTCTAAAATGTTTGTAAGTTTTAAAATTGAGAAATGCTAACATGAGTATTTCATTGAAAATTGTTTGCGCTGACATCCTTTTAAAAAAAATATCGTGATGCTTATGAAAAAGATAAACTGAACTACATACAATTTTCGTGTCCATTTTTTCTCAGTGTGAGTTTTCCCGTTTAATCCTTATTGTATATGTGCTGCTACTATTTAGATAATATGATTTAATGATTTGACATATTGAAAATTTCAAAATTATTCAGATGATCAATCAATATAGTTATATACCTATTATGTATTGAAGTGAAAATTTGACAATGTATCAAATAATCTATTGATAATATTAAATTTGTGTTGTATTTTATGATAAACATAAAACAAAATATAAGTTCTTGAAATTGGTTGATGTTAAAAATATGCATATAATTAGTCATTTGATGGTAAAAATTATGATAATAAATACGAATAAAACTTTTTTTTGTCGTTTTTCATTTTAACGGAATTCATAACGGATGTCAAAAAAAAAATTTGTACCTAATAATAACACAGTAGTTCGATGTATTGTCATGCCTATAATTGTGGATGTTCAAAAATCACCAAAAGCCAATATAATAATTTATTTGGAATTTGGTCGTTTTAAAACAACTAGACGTATGTGGTTGGCCATTGAGCGTTTTTTGAATACAAGCCTAACATATTATTATGCATTAAACATTAATTTTATCTTTAAACTATAAACTTTTATGGAAATTATAACTAATCCTCCCCCCCCTCGTTATCATTCAATATATTATTATCATAATATATATAAACCAAATTCGCCTTACCCAAACTAAAATATTTCCAAGGTCGTATTGTTTCCAACCTTGTGGCTTACAAATAATATGGGCTATACATTTTACCATCTGGTTCAAGACTATAACAACTCAAAATTGCACTTTTTTCACGAGAACGTGATTATAAAATTGTAAAACCTATATAATACAAGGATACGTTATTCCCCGGGAACGAAGTAAATAATAATACTTTAATAAAATATTTATCAATAATAATTTATCGGATCTTTATGGAATTGTAATTATTTATTTATTTTTATAAAAAGAAATGTTTGTTTAAAATTTTTTTTTTTTTAGTCATTTTGGAGTCTTGGTCGATATGTCGTATTATTTCAGTAACAATTAAATTGTGCATCTTAAATTATACGTATGACACAAAAAAATTTCGGAATGCAAGAAAAATTCGTATTAAATATATGTTATTATTTACCACTAAGTATATCGGATATTTATAACTTATAATTTGTATTCAGTAATTGCTTTATCCAGCACTATCGAGGTTACGAACTCTATATAATTATACATGTATTATAGCTATTCTTTCTAAAACCCATGTAAGTATATCATATAAAAATAAGCAGCACTGGTAGTTTGGACATATGAAATTATTTTAATACTTAAAATAAATAATATTCTACCTATAGACGGAAGATGTATGGACTACCTGTACTGTATATTATAACTACCTGTTAATAAACTCATAGTCATACCAGTTTGCAATATATTTTTAATTCTGACAGTGTACTAAGTTTACAAAACTCAAGGTCAAGCAACCTACTCTTTTTAATTGTTTTTATTTAGTTAATTAAGTGACATGTGCTTTTGAGATTTTTAATCTTAATTAAAAATGAACAAAAATCGTATTAGCCTTGGTAAAAACGAGATGTTTATCCTCGCAAAAACTTTTTTGGAAATATTTATTTACTTATAATCGATAAATTTCAAAAAAATAATATTAAACTTACTCCACTCACCCCTTCTCAACTGCCTATGTTATGGAATAAATATAGTCATTCAAGTGATTAAACTGCATTGATCTCAATTTTTCCCTCGAGTACAATATTTTTCACGGTAAAATGATATAAATACATTACTATGATATTTTATGTAAATAGCAGTATTTTATTAAACCATACGTAAACGGAATTGAGTAAATACAATGTACACGACCATAAATATAATTTAATGAATTATTAAAATAAACCGGTCGCGTTTATAAATACACGTTAGACTCGAAAAATTCTTATTCAAAATTCAAACTTATGCTGTCCACAAATACGTAGGTATTTATATAAAAAACTAATTATTATCCTATTATGTGCATTAAGTTAGTATTTTTCCTATAAATTAAAAATTTAAATCTATCTTTAAAACAATATTTATATATTTTGCACAAATATTATAATCAAATCAATGAATTTAAATATCAACAAATTTTTAATGGGTTCTATATAGGAAATTTTTAGACAATTTTAAGAAAAATGAAAATATAATAATTGAAAAATTTGTATATGCATTTTTAAAATTAATAATATACAAATAATAATTGGTCTCATTACTATTTAATTTTTTATTATGTTGTTTTTTATGAATTAATAAAAAAATGTTGTAAATATTACTTTTGAATTTCTCATTCATAACAACTTACAAATATATTGGAAACATTAAACAAAAAACAAATGATAAAAAAGAAAATTATCTATTGCTATACGGAGCTCTTGTTCGATATTTGTATTTAAACATGTTTTATGAATTGTTAAAAACTCAACATTTTTTATTTTATTTAATAACTACAACTCTTATACGTAAAAAAAATAAAATATCGTAAAAAAAATCCGTAAAGCGTGGCTAAATAATGTTGTTATCCATAATTTGTTTTTGGTTTCATATTTCTAAGATATTTGTTAGTTGTTAGAAATGAGAAATTCTAACATGAGTTTTTCATTGAAAATTTTTTTTCGTTGACATCCTCTTCCAGACATTATAGTGATATAAAATATATTAACACATTTAAGACTATAAACTTTTTAGACGTAGGTATAGCTTAAACCTTTTTACTATAGTTAAATGTTATAATAACTATAAAATATAGTTTCAATTACTATTAACTACCTAATTGATTAAATAAAAGTCAACTATATACTTTTAGTAATCTATTTGTTCAGTTGGTATTTAGTTAGACCAACTAAAATTTTTCAACCATTTACTATGAGCAAATAATTTTTTCCGTGTATATTTATATACATATTATATATTGACTGAAGTGAGTATTATACTTACCTAGTTAAAAACTCAAAATCAAATAAATAATATACATAATGTTTTTTTTTTAAATTATCGAACTCAACTATTTTATCTTTTTAAATTATCGAACTCAACTATTTTATCTTTTTAAATAGGTAGCTTGACTAGTCAAAATGTCCATTGTATTTACTTAAATAAATTTTTATAGTTAATTTTCATAACCATCCAGTAATAAGTTATTGCATTAGAGGTCAACAATGTTTGCGATTTAACTATACATATTTTAATCGAAATTCAAACATAATATAATAATTAGTTTTTTATAAACGTGTAAGTACTTAAAATATCTACTTTAAAAATTCAAATGTGTGTACATTTTTTTAACAATTTTAAAGATCCTAATTGTTGTATTTTCGCTTATGAAAAAAAAAGGAATTGAATTTTTTAAATTGTATTAAGCTAATATATCTATTATTCCATTGTAACTTTAAACTTAACGAGTAGAAATTATTATTTTGTTTAACTATATTGACGTTTATTTATGTAACGTTTACAATAACTTTATGAATATTGCAGTATATAGGTAGGTACCTAAACCATTATAATAGTTTAAATGTGTTTTGCTTTTAGATTAGAAGGATATAAAATTAAGTTTATGAAGTATTAGTAGTTGAAATACATTACAAATTGAATATTTATTAAAATACTTAATACAAAATAATACTTACATGCATCTATACATTTGTTCTATGTCTTCGGATAATGGATCTAAATTATAACAAAACACTTGTGGAATTTCGAAGAAATACTTGTAATATTTCTTAATGGTGAATTTAGCCAGTTCTAGGTCAAAATAACAACTGTGTAGAAATGCTGAGTACATTTTATCTGAAAAATAAAAATCAATTAAATAAAAAATCAATACAAAATGTGTTAAATAATTGCAGTTAAAATCCCATTTTCTGTATGGCTGCAAGAGTTAAACTCAAATATTCGATTTAATCAATATTTAATTCATTGAAAGGAAATATTGTTTAATTATAACTTTGGGTAAGATCCCAGTTGTATTATATTATTCTTAATACTTCTATTAGGTAGTCAATTCAACAACTATAGGTATGTTCGATATACACTTTGAAATAACATTTTTATATCTATGTATATACAATTTAATTTTTAATTTCACAAGATTGTACACTTTTTTTTATTTTTCCACTTTATGATCGACAAAAAATATCATGTAATAGAAAATTTTTCATAAAGTTAAGTCGGTTAAATTTTTTCACAATATGACCAACTATATATAGTTGTACTAAGTTGTACCTATAGGTTATAATTTAATAGTAATAGGTTAATTTACTTAGTACAAAACATTTTAACGATATTTTGTTATTTAAATGGTATTATCTAGTTATCTATTGTATAATATGGCGATTAATAAATAATACATTTATCACAAAATTATATTGTGTTTTTTTAAATTTAATTTATTTAACTGTATTTTAAATACAATTTGTGTATTAAATAACATACGGATTAAACTCGACAGTTTGTCGGCAAAATGATTTGTGCGACTCGGGTTAAACTAAATGTATCGTAGTAGGCCGTAACCTTTGATATTGTGCTAAACATTTTTTAATTCAATTAAAAATCAAATAAATTAATTATAAACAATTTTTAAATCGATTTTGATAAGTATAATATAGAATATTCCCCAAACCCATCATTGTGTACCTATTTATTCAATATCACTGTATATCTAAACTATGGTGAACGGTCCAAAACTAGATATTCGACCATCCAGATCCCTGTATGTTACATAGATCTAACTGACCCGATAAAAAAAAAAAAAAAAATCTACTTGACGTAGGGATCTATTGTTGACCTAACGAAAAAGAGATCTAATTTACTATAATAGTATCTAATGATTATACGATGCGTACCTATTTTATTTTATTTTACAATCGGTATACGTACCGATATATCATAAATATTATATTTACCGGCATATGGGTACCTACCGTATAAGTTAGTACTACCGTTCTGACCAGAGATTATTTCAGGGACGGCAATACTTTCCAAAATGTATACAGACCCTCCGGGTATTAATCGCAATATGCATTTTTAATAACATTATTTAAACTACTCGGAGGAAAATGGAGATCTGCTTGACTGCGATTATCGCAGATATTCAAACGACCTGGTCGGTCTTGCTGGCCTACGATGGTCTACAGACGGTCGGGGATCTAGTTGACCTGTCACCTGTTCGGCGCTAATGTCAAGAATAATGTAAATTAAGTAGTTCTAAAAATGTATTCAGTACCTATATTACACAATGACAATATACGTACCTATATTTTCGAGTTCTGGTCCACAATCGTTTTTAAGCCTTGATTTAAGGTCGTAACACTTAAAAATGAAAATACGGTATTGCGAATAATATATTAATAAATATCATCACGGATTAAAATAGATAGGTGGTACATTATATAATTTTGTATATT
Source organism: Pemphigus obesinymphae (assembly GCA_025469235.1). NCBI lineage: Eukaryota > Metazoa > Arthropoda > Insecta > Hemiptera > Aphididae > Pemphigus > Pemphigus obesinymphae. The sequence goes on from JAIPRL010007224.1 coordinate 13,916, forward strand.
TTAATATTTACATACAGGTTTCCCTTATTAGTTGCAATATATAATATTATATACCTACCTAATACCTAACTATAATAAACACCCAAATAGAAATGTATTGAATTCTATTTTACACCCTAAGCGTATATTGATTTTACACAATAATGTGTTTTAATTGATATTTTAATGCGTTTCTCATTTGTTTTTATGCGTACGCTTATTTTGGTAAGGAACTTTTTGTTTTGCAAATTCGTATTAGCTGGTATATTAAAATAGTGATTGGACGATTTCCCAAGCATAAAAACTGCCGAAAATGACCGAAAACCGTTATAAATCGTAAAACAATCGAGCCACATTCAAATACCTACACCAAATATTTATTTACTTTTTACTAGGTATATAATTTTGTTCTAATCTTTCATTCTAGTCGGTATACCTACTTTAAACAGGTGGGTAAATGTAAATTTGTTTGACATTTTTGATAAACACGTAGGTATATGGAAAAACTAAACCAGCGAAGCTAAAATTTTTATTTATTTTTTTCGTTTAAACTGTTACTCGCGACAATGACGAACTGACCTTTAATATGTGGCAAATCGCGATCATTCTTCAAGGCATCTTTTAGCGTTTCAATGGCGTCCATCGTGAGCTCGGGATATTTGGTTTGCTCTCCTTCCAAATATTCGCTGATCGGAATTGTCGGGGAATACATATCGTCGATCAATTATATAACAGACCAGTCGATATATTTTTATATGTTTAATATCGATCGATATATGATACGAAATTATGCGAACGAAAATATTATCAGCCGCTACGCAAATACCGCGATTTTCGCGCAAATCACACTGGCAAACTGTGAATATACCGACATGGTTGGTCTCGGTAAAGTATGATTACAATTATTTCACGGTGAACAGTTTAGGTATCTGCCGGACGGTCTACCGGGGGAATTTCCTTACGAGATGATCTTCGACGGGTTTGATGTTGAGTGCCTTGAAGAAGGGCAAGGTCGACCCGAACGTTATAGGTACACCTATACCGAATCTACCTTATTTTAAGTACTTCTCGCACTAACCGCACCCTAAAACTAAAGGAAAAACAAAAAAAAAAATTATATTTGGACGTTTCACCGATTTTAATTTTTAATTCTGCGCATGCTCGCAAGGAAAACATTGACCATTATTCATCGGAAGATAAATCACGATTTTTTTTTTCCCCCGTAATAAAAATGTGATATTTTAACGCCATCCATACTGTAGTTGTTTTATATAGTAATATAATACCCTAACTACGCAGCAAGCATGTTAAACAATTAGTTATAGATAAAAATGTACATTACACAAAATTAAAAAATGTGACTTACAGGTTAAAACTAGAGTTTAAACTACTCGTAAACACCGAAATGTCCATTACCGATAAGAAGACGGCTGAGAAGACGTCTGAGGTAAAATCATTAAATTTCATGCTTATACCACATATTATACTTATAGGTTCCGTGTCACGTAACACGCTCACGCTAAAATAATCCATTACTCATTATACATATAACACATTCGGCCCATTATCGATAAATGTGCCACAGTCTATCTTAATTATTATATACTATAATCATAGATAACTAATATACTCTTTTTTTCTATGACATAATGTATATAAAAAAAAAAATAGTACCTAATCGATAATGGCGAAAATCCATTTTCGAGAAATCGATGAGGACCGCGGCGATTTTTTTATGAATCGATTTTTACATTTCGATTTATAATCGATCGAAAGATCAATTCATCATAGTCGTAAATTCCCATCCGTAATACAAATTTTGTAATTACGTTGAACTTTGCGTCGAAGCCTGGGGGTTTATTCTCAAAAGTATCGAATATGATTGTCGACAAAAATGATTCGATTGACACTATTATTTATTTATTTAAAACTATTTGCCGTATCATATTTATTAAGTTTAAGCAATAATCACTGAAAAACGTATTATGTTTATTTTGAAACGTCATATTTTTTTATCCTATTTATTACTTTCATAGTATAAAAAAAGTCCTCGAAGAGGGGAGACCGATCGTCATTCAAATAATTTCTCTTAAAATTATACCTATTATAATTATATAATTGAATAACTGTCGGTAAGTACTTAGTACTTACCAATAAATGGATCTTGTTGTTACAAGACTCGCCTTCGGCCTTGGTTCATTCTGAACATTCATGATATAATATTATATTTCAATATCATTTAGTTGACTATACATGTAATCATCTAAATCGTCATCAAACGCCCATAATTATAATGTTGTAATGAATTTATAATAATATTAAAATAATATAATAACACCTAAATAGTAATTAATAAAATTGATAAAGACGAGTGTAGAAAACCGTTTTTGACAGGTAATTCACTGTCCTACATTATCGAATACTACTATCGAACCAGCAGTCGAAAACGCGGACAACGGTTTGAGAATAGCATTTTTAGTGGAAATCGAAACAAAAGATATTTTCGATTGATTCTTGATCGAAAACCGTTTTCGATACGTCCTTTGAGAATATGCCCCCACTGGGAGAATAACCAGTATTGTATAGGCGTTTTCGAGCCTAGGCTCTTTTATATTTCTGTGGTCTACATAATATATCTCCGCAACACGGTAGGATTTCGGTTTGGGGTTTGGGATTTTGGGATTTTGAAAATTAGTATATCGGTTGCCTGACAGCATATTCAAATTTTCGAATTTCATGTTTTGATATCAAAATATTTAGAATTTCCTTGATCATATTTTTCGTTTTGACAATGTTTACCATACCAGTCGTCAAAATACAATGAATACCGACGCATAATGGATGTACTCGTAAAACAATAGATCGATCGATAGACGCGCTATTAATGGCATAGTTATCATACTTTTGGTTTCCACAGATATCAGTGTATTAAGAACTCTGCAACTGTTTACACCGTCTTGCGGGTAAAAATACTTCCTGAACAATATTCACTTTTACCACGCAACTGGCTATTTATTGAAATTAATCATACCAAAAAAAAGTTTTATTAATATTAATAAAACGTATTATAAGTTATTACTTATTAGTTAATCAAAAATAGATTTATACATGATGTATATTATTTTATGCGTAATATTATAAAATAAATAATAACATAGGTAACCAAAAATATTACAGCAACATTGGCAGTTCAATTGCCATAGTTAATATACGGTAAACTTAAGTAGGTTAACTATGAAATTAAGTCCAACTGTCACAATGTATTTTAAATAAATTTACAAAGTTTCAGCTTAATCGAATAGTTTAATTACACGTAGCTGTAGGTGAGTAAATAGGACGCACTTAGGCCTAGTCAAAAAAATTATATTTTCTTTATGGGACACATTAAGATTATACTAATTTTATATACCTAAAAAATTACCATTATTCTACACAACTGCCCCATTTACTATAAATTATAACCCGATATATACCTAATGTGATAATAGTTGGCACTAATGAGTGTTATCACTTTCTAGGTTAAGACACATTTTCTTATTACGTATATTACGATCATGATGTTCGTTCGCTCTCGTGTCTTGTGTTATAAAAAACAATTCATAATAATAAAGTAATATTATTAAAAATAAAAAATGTTTTATATTTTGAGTTGAATAAAGTATTAAAACACCACACCTAACGATAATCGCAACGCGTTTATACGAGAACAAATGACTCGATAGGCAATTCGTCGAGTCTGCGATTAACTAATATAGGTAATTCATTAAATAAGATGTGTTAATGTTTTTAAAAAATGTTATTATTTGTACAATTATAATTTGAATAAGAAACTAATAAAATATGTCATGCGACACATTAATGACAGATTAGCAGCATGACCATGATTATGATATATTTATATTCCAAAATAGTTTCAATATTACAGTAATCGCTGATTATGTACCTATATAATATATGTTCAGAGTGAATAACCAGAGTGGACTTTTCTAACTTGTTTTTTGATATTCTTCATTTAAATACGATTAATTTAGACCAGTAGTAAACACACAAGTGTTTTAAAATAATATAATATGCTTGACTTTATTATTTCTTTATTTACACAACATAATTTAAACTATATTACCATTTTTTTTTTTTTATTAATTGTTTTGTTACATTTATTATATATATATATATATATATATATATATACATAAAATAGTAAAATTGTTGAAATTAAAATATAGATGTTGTTGATTTATTAAAAACCACAATGGCGGGTGTTTGAAGGGGGATAAATCCCCCACCGTCGTTTAATTTTTTGATGGTACATATGTTTACTGGTTCGTTAACAATTCATTTTACCGAGTATTTTAAAAGTACTACGACGCCACTGAAGGTGATCGTTTACAAGTTAAAACTCTTTTACTCAACTACGTAATAATTAGTGAATTAACTAAGTTAATTATACGGAAAAAACAGTATAAGTTAATTCTGCTATATATATAAAAAAAAAAAAAAACAGTTGAAATTAATATTATTTATAGTTGCTATAGGAATAGTTTCAGATTTACTAAAAATGTATAGTCAATTATTATTTATAGTTGGTTTACCAAGAAAAATATAGAATTTTGAACTACCTTTTCTTGGTAGTTTTGCCTCTTTTTATAATAACACAAACTAAAACATTTTGTAATCACTATTATACATTTTAGTACATGTTACAATTTTTTTTTAAATTTTATTATAATAAATGGTAATTGGAAACCCTATGGTTATAACATATTATAATCACTATAAAAAGCAGAATACTAAACTACAGCACTTTCATTTAGTTCTCGAGAAAAAAAAAACTAATGACATTTATAAATTTTCTTGAAAAATACTACTAGGTAGACACTGACAATAATTATAATATTACAATTTTTTTTTACGTTTCATAACAAAAAAATAAATATAATAATAATAACTAATAAATAGTTACATACCTTCACCGACTACATATAGTTGGGAGAGAAGTGGCGAAGGAGATGAAAACAGTGGCGTACAAAGGGGGGGGGATAGATCTCCCCCTTCACCTTTTTTTTTTTTCTAGAAATTTTTGTCTTTATAGTGTTTTTGTAATGAAAATATTTTTTATCAATTATATTTTCTTTTGATGATAATGACATGTTCTATTTTATATCATTGTATATAAGTGTTAGTTGGTAAAAACTGTGATGGTTCGAGGTTGAAAGTAAACTTTGTAAAAACTATATTCATCCCCCCCCCCCAATAGAAAATTACTGTGTACGCCACTGGATGAAGAATAAGAAGAAAACGAAGAAGTAGATACATTATAGGTACCTATTATGAATTGTAATTAAATTGCCCATATGCTTTAAATCCAAATTAATTTTAAACGTTGAAAAAACATGTAAAAACAATGTGAAAAATGCATTGACGTATTTCGTAAATACACGTCACATAAACCTATAAATATGTCGGACTTCACTATAAAAAAGACACCGAAGGTCAACCATATACCGTCTGATTTGTCTGGTTTAGTCTGTTTGTTATAAAATGATATCAAAAAATTTTTTTTTCATTTAGGTTTGATACTATGAATTTAAGGTTCACCTTAAATTAAAGTTGAATTAAAGTTTGGTCGCGCGTGTCATCTTCGTACCTTTGTAAGTCTATCATGTCATCATGCCGCCTGAAAGGTTTTCGGTGGCACGTGCTGCATGTGCCTAGTTGTAACGTATAGTAAACCCATTATAGTATAGTTTATTTATTTATACATAATCTTTGATGCATATTAGATAACCCGATATAATATGGAAATAGATTAGACAAAAAAAAAATTAAATATTCGCGAAACAATATTTTGGCAGTTTTATTATTAATTTTAACAACCTATATTATAATAGTAACAAAGCAACAAAAAATTAAGCCTTCTTTCTATTATTTACCCGTTTTTTTATTAGAAATGTGTCAATAGACTAATTTAAAATATTTTTGAGTAGCTGCAAAGTACTCTATAGATATGTACATTAAAACTTTACGAAAATGCCATTTGTATTGTGTACAAACAACTGTTTTCGCATTAAATGGCTAACAATGAGTCTATACAAAAAAAAAAGAAAGCCTTTGAATAGATATCTTGCTTTTATTGGTCGTGTGATAAAAAATTTCAAATAAAAATTGTAGAAAAAAAAATTCTCTAAAAAAAAAAAAACATATATTACGTACGAGCAACCGTAATCGCGGTATACGACTTTTAACATGGGCGCCTTTTAAGGAAATTTTATTATACAATATATAATACATAATATGCCTTTGATTCAAAGCGAATATTTTTTTTGTAGTTTTTTTTATAAAAACGTTATCTCAATTTCTATACATTTGAAGTATGGGAGAGTAATTTATCAATATAAGTCTATTTTATCGATAGGCATTATAAACTATAGAATACTCTATTCAAATACACGACCGAATGCTGGTTTTTAGACAAAAACTATCGAATAGTTCGATAAAATATCGAATAGTCCAAATAGGTGTATACATATAGGTAATTACAATTCAGTGATTATTATTGCAATCCTAGCGTTCTATTTAGAAAATGTAGAAGTGGTAAACTGAAATGTTTTTTTTTTTTTAAAAAGAAAGCGTTCTCCCCCAAATTAAGCACTGATTCACAGTGTTGAACACTTTTCTAGAAAAATGTTCATTTATTTTTATCTTATCTAGATAAAAATTGACATGTTATCTAAATTATTATCTTAGTTCTTAGATAAAAATTTTTAATTTTTTTGATTTCCATTAAATTTTCGTTGTAATTTTAGTTATGTACATTTTTAATTTATTTTTCTAAATTTATACGAAAGTATTTATATTTTAAAATATTTTCATTTGTTTAATTTTTACGTGCAAAAGAAAAATTAAAAAATATTTTTATCTGATTTATATCTAGATAAAAAGGTATTTTATTTATCTTTATCTAGATAAAAAAAAATAATTTAGTTATCATTATCTAAATAAAATTTCATTAATCTGGGCTCAACACTGTTGATACAACAATAATACTACACGTACACCAGAAACTGTAATTCTTTCAACTAGTACATACTAGGTAAAAATCATAAAAAATGATGCCACTTAAAAAAAAAATAATGATGTATGAAAACAATAATATTTTACCAAAAAAAAAAAAAGTATACCTATATACATATTTAAAATGATAAATTTAAAAATTATAAAATATTATGCGATATGTATATTGGATATTAATTATTAAATACAAAGAAATAAAGTTTACAAAACACGAGTAATGTATTTCAAAAATATGATAACAAAAATATATTAGTATACATAATATTATATATTACCAAAATATAATAATGAGTATACAAATACTTAATATAATTTTTGTTAAAAATCATTCATTAATTTAACTTTACCGTATCGTAATCTAATTGGAAATATTATTTTATATTTTAATTAAATATCAAATAAATGATTATTAATTTATACAATCCTTGTTGCAAATTATTAATTAAATATACATAAAATGAATAAAAAATAATCATATAGAGATACCTTGCAAGTATACAGTTCACAATATTTAAATATTATATTATATAGATAAAATATACAATACTAGTAGTATAAGGGGATTTGTGTACGTAAAATTCTTTATAGTACATTAAGTTGCCTATTGGACAGCAAAGTTAATAAATAATGTCTTTCACAAGAACGATTCTGGACGAAGCTCATTATAAAATGTTTAAATTTAATGTGATAAATACACACTACACAGTGTTAGATAAATTACTTTTAAAAAGCAATTAAATTACGATTCTGTACATATGTACAGAAATTTATATTCGGCGGAGGTCTCTAGGACTATTATACAAAAATTGTGTGTAAATAACCCTATAGGTACCATTTAATTATATTTTGACAAACAAGCATTTGTTTTTCTTTTTTGTCTATCGGTAAAATCAAAATAAAAAAATTACTTTTTCGTAGTACTATTAATATTCAATTCACTAGAAGAAAATATGTACACCAGCGTATTTTTAGAAGTACTCAGGAAATGTTCAGTACAGACGGACAAAAAATTTTTTTAATATAAAAACACTAAAAAGAAAAGATTTTAAATTAAAAATTGTCGTCAATGAGTTGTTGATTCATGTACATCATTTGATTGTTTAATATTTCGTTTTGCTCCAGATAAATATTACGGTTGCAAATTATATTATTGTACAGGTCATCTAAAAAAAATATATAATATATTGTTTTTAAAAATATTAGTTATTCCATCTTTTTAATTTTATATAAAAAAAAAAAAATAGAGCTGACCGTGAATGTGATTATGAGATTTTCCCGTTCCTCCTACTTCAGCCGGCAACATATCCCTCGGTATGTGATTGAAAACATCATCTGAACCGACTGGATGCATGATTACCTAAGAGAAAATCAAACTTTTACATAAATATTCAATATTCTTTGGTTTCATCTAGGTACATTAGATAGTTTAATAATTATGAAGTACGATGTTGAAATTCGTTTTTTTTTTTAATTAATTTCAGTTTAAATATAGTTATAAATGCTGAATTATATTTTCTGATTTTTATTTTGATTAAATTTAATTTTAAAATAAAAAGTGAATACATACAATAAAATAAAAGTTTTTAGACTTTTTACTATTAATTATTATGCTACAGCCTGTAATATGAAGTTAAACGTGAAATAGCCTATGGATACTTTTAACACATAGTTTAGATACACAATAGGCGTATTTTCCCGATTAACCAGGTTATGTTATTTTATCTTATTTATAACCATTCCATTTGATCGGTTATAAATTATTATAATGAAAACTGATTGAATTTGATAAAATTCACAAATTACATTTGGTTTATCGTGAAAACCGTCTAATGTTAATAGGTCCTTAACTACATATTTTATATTTATTCACAATATATACATGAAATTTGAAATAGCTATTTATAATAAAACACAAGTGTATATTTTTTTGAGCGAAGCGATATCTTACGATGATGTATTTCATTTATTTTTATTTTTATGTCTATACCCAAAAATTCTATAAGAAGTGTTCCGATAATGATTACATGTAGCACTTTTTTCTGGTAGTAAATTGCATTTAGTTGGTATTTAAGAGAGGTCCTTTTTCGATAAACGAGAATAAATAAGAAAAATCTATCAAAAAACTAGCATAAAAATCGGTAAACACGATTGTGGTAAAAATTATCATTAACTCCGAAAATGCTGGATGCTTGAAAATTATTATTAAAAATAATAAAAATATTAAAAAACGTTTACCCTTTTTTAGGCTATTTATAGCAATATGCAATTTTGAGACATTTAGTAGTAAGACATAATAGTCTTAATTATAGTTTTTAGACCTGAAAATTTAATATAGTATTAAAAGTACCATTCTAGCTACATGCAAACATTTTTTAAAAATCGGTATGTAGGTACAATATTTTTTAATAACCATTTAAATTTTTTTTTTTTATGAATACCCATTAAATTTTTTCGACATTTTGGTATGAAATGTGTCCAAATTTCGAGGAAATAAAGAACTATAAGTTTGAAATTTTCATCAAATTCGTAAATTAGCACATTACGAAAGCAAAAAAATTATTATTAAAAATAATAAAAATATTAAAATTTTTTACCCATTTTTGGGTTACTTATGGTAATTTTAAATTTTGTGACATTTAATTTATAATGGGTACTTACAGCTTTTCTACTTTACAGGAATATTAAATTTTTCGCTTTTTTTTCTGGAAATATGTATTTTTTCAGTAATAAAATAATGGTGAAGTCAGAATTTGGCGATCGGGCTTCGTTTAAAAGTTATACCAAATTGAAATTTAACGATTTATCATGTTTGTTTAAATGGTTTATTTATATATCTTTCAACAGTGTTCTATTATTATAGTGTGGTGGCATCCAACGGTTAGGCGTGTGCTTCTCAGTTCGAATCCCTTTACATCCAAATAACTTTTTGCATTTCTTTAACTGTTTTTGTTAGTTAAATTATATAATATCATATTATTAGTATAATCCACAGTAATATTCAAGTACATCCACCGAATATTAGTATTCGCTAAGAATCGTTTTTTTAGAAATGATTTCAAATTCAATATATCCATCACCAGTATCCTACCCAACGAACGAATTGCTTCCACCCTTTACTGACCGGCTTATTTTTATTTTTATTTTTATTTTGGTGTTGAGTTACTTGTAGAATTATTTATTTATATATAAATAAATACTCAGTTTCTACAAAATAATTTGTTTTTATTTAACAAATACGTATTTCGAAAACAATATTCTCATCTTCAGTGTTAAACAATTACTTTGTTTAACACTGAAGATGAGAA
>JAIPRL010007225.1:0-24271 GCA_025469235.1 Pemphigus obesinymphae
ATACATAAACCGATGTATACGATTTGCAAAAGTAATTATTTTAATGAGGTGTTGTACTCAATAAAAGTTAAACTTACAAAGTGTCACCCTCAATCGGAGTTTCAAACTTAAGATTCCTCACTCAAAAGGTGTTGAACTTACAAATAGTCTCATATAAAAGGAGTTGCACCCGACAGGTGTTGCACTTAAGCTAGTTTAAATATAAAGACTGCACTAGAAACTTAGACAACCTTAATTATTATTATAATTTATAAGATACCAATAAAATTTGTAAAAGTAAAATTATGTATAATATGAAAATGTCAAAAATGACTTTGCCCTTTCTCACGAACAATTAAAATTTAAAATTTAAAATTCTATTTCAGTAATTTCAGGAGTCCTAAAAGGGGACCTTTCACCACTAATATTCGATTTATTTATTAACAATATCGTTTTCTCTATTAATCAAATATTTTATTATTATTAGCTGATGACACTAAAATGTTCAACTATGTTAAAAATAAAGAAATGCCGATCTTCTAAAAAATATATAAATAGTTTTGAAAATGGGTTTATTTTAAATGGTATGTCTCTTAATATAAATAAATCTTAATGTATTTCTTTCTCTAAAAAACATAGTAATATTTCTTTTAATTATAGTTTATCTGACCATTATATTTTTCGATCCTCTCAAATAAAGGATCTGGGAGTAATCAATGACACTAAACTTTTATTTAATAATCATGTATTAACAATTATGAAAAAACCTCTTTCTTTATTTGCCACGATTGTTACGCAACTACTTGATTTTAATGATCCATTCACTTAAAATTATCTTTACACATTTATTATTCATTCTAAACTAGAATAGGCCTCAATATATAGGAAAAATACAAAACGGCCATTTTGAAAAATTGAAAAAATTCAAAATAAAGTTTTTCGATTTATTTGTTTAAAAGTAATTTTTATAGACTTTCTCATTTTGGTTATAATAACATTCTCAAATATTTAAATTTACAATGTTTAAAAGATAGAAAAAGTCAATCATATTTCATATTTTTATACACAATACTCAGTAATAATATCAATGACTCTACCCTACTTTGCCAAATTACATTTAAAATAAATAATCATAATGTCCACAAAAAAAAAACTATATGTCATGTTAACCTGTTAATATTTTATTGTTCATTGGAAATGAAATGAATAATATAAATTTATTTAAATAACGTGATATTTAAATTGTTTGTATAGTTTGTAAATTCATATTTTGTTTGTTGTTATTATGTTCTTTCTTTCTGTGTATTTACTAATTCATTTATTATTTGTTGTTTTATGTTATCTTTGTTATCTTATAATCATATTGTATATTGAACTAATAATTTTCCGTTAAATAAATAAATAATAGCACATGCGATAGGTTTTAATTTTTTATTTTTAAAATGTATAATATAACAATGTTTAGTATAACATCAATATGTTAAATATATATGAAACTGCGTTGAGAAATCAATTAATCAAACTGAATTAGTAATACCGAATATATTAAAAAAAAAATATACTTGGGGAATTACATACTGCACATTTTGAAGTAAATAAAATAAAAGCATTAGGATTCATTGTTGGTAATCAGGTATTGAGCTTGATGTTGTTAAGGTAACTAAAAGTTATGAATGCAATAGGTAATTAATAACCCATCTAAAGTTCCAGTATATCAATGGGATGAACCAGCAAAACTTTTTGAGAGACAGACTATGCAGGACCAGTAAATAATATATATTATTTAGTTATATTTGATACATTTATAAAATGGCCAGAAAGATTTAACAAAATATAATTCTCCCTTTACAAAATATGACTCTTAAAATTGTAGTCATATGTATATAAAATTACAAGAAAAAATATATTAAATAATGTTGATAATTTTCAATAATAATGTACATATTACCATATAACACACTACTACCCTCTCAGACCTCTACAAAAATATAATTCTCTTGATATCATAAAATTAAATAGGAAGGAAAATTTAAATTTTGTACACAAACACATTCATATAAACTTGATTCTATTATTTATATACAAACTTTGTTTAATGCTTACTTGTCTCCTATATATTATTATGTGGGATCCTATTTAGTTGGCAGATACAATATAATATTATAGTCAGTGTATTATTATCTTTCTTTTGGACTTTGTATCTACTGATCACATAAGTTGAAACCAATAATTTAAATAAATATTTATTATTGTTCATTATTAAAGCCTAATTTTTTAATAAAATTTACAGTGCTTATATGTACATCACACTATTAAAAGGCTGTCGGATTATGTTTATTTTAAATGAGCATTAAATTATTAAAATCTACGCAGAATATTGAATAAAATGTTATATTTAGGATTTTATTATTGAAGAAAAGAAATTTCATTATTGCACTTTGGCTACTTTAAAATCTGACAATCATGTTATGAAAACCACCATTACTGATTTATATATATTAATAGATAGGGAGGTTTAGAACCAGTAGATAAAGTTCATGCTGAAAATGTACTTTTAAATCATATATTCACCTATTATGTATTAAATTTTATTGTTGTTGTATGTGGTGGTAACTTAGAACAATATATTTTGAAGAGTAAAACTTTATCTACAACACTAGCTTACCCACCATTCACTGAAATAAAAGCTATGGCCATACCAATCATGAGGGTTGCTGTAGAACCAAAATATTCAACAGATTTAGCTGAAGTTATAAATGGACTTATACTACTTAATTAAGCGGATGCAAGTGTTCAGGTAATGTTAATATCAAATAGATTTTCACAATTGAATATTGTTATTTAGGTAACAAAATATATTAAAAAATATTGTGATGCTTTTTATCATTTGTGACATAATGAAATTTTAAATGTAATAATATTTATCAATTGTTTTATTTTGTATATTATACATATTTACGTCTCTCTACATGCCGGTCACATTCTAATGATCTTGCAGTTAAACCTTTGAAATATTTATTTGCATTAATGTGTTTAAGATGCACATCATCAATAAATTTTAATGTATACACATTATTTATGTTACGAATCTTAGAATGACGATAAGCCTCCTCAATTGTTAATAAAATTGTATTTGATGGGGACCAGTTCAATTTGTTGCACCATCTTACGAATCTCAATTGTACTAGGTCTTTAGACTCACTAATGGCTGATTTTCCCTTCCATATAATCGTCACTAGATAATATATATCTTCTGCACTTAATACAAATGCTATACTAGACTTAGAGTATAGTCGTACCTCTGTAGCTCTAATATTTTTCAATATGTTTTCATGGGGCGTTAAATTTATTCGTTCTGTTGTAATACGATGCAAATGTCTACAGTCTTTACATGTTGTTGTCCTTTTTAAATCTAAGTTTACGACAAAAAAGTTCAAGGATTTTAATTTTTTACAATTATAGCATTTAATAAGATTTATAGATGTTGATGTTCGTGTAACCGCTGGATTTATACTTGGTTGCTTTATAATCCACCTGAATTCATTTTCAATACGTTTTCGTAACATTTTTAGTTGGTCGTCTTTAAGATGAACAATGCTTAACATAGTCAATTCTCTAGTTATTAATTTGGTGATTGGTCTTGTTAAATCTGTTTCTTGAAAGTGTTCTAAAGTTTCTTGCAATTTTAGTAGCAACTTGATTCTTTCAGTTTTATCCAGATCATTTTTCTTCAGTGCTATAAAAATTTCCATGAAACTTTTAGCTCTATATGTTTCCGGAGTTTCAGTTAAAATTGTTTCTCCATTTCTTTTTGTCATATTTATTGGTTTAGAAGCTTCATTTAGTTGTCTAAATATTTTCCTATCTTCTGCTATTTCTTTTGCTTGATTCTTCTGTTTGGTTATTTCTTTTAAACAGTTAAATTCTTCTTCTAATTGTAATTTATTTTTTACAGACTTTTTTGATTTATTTTTGGTATCTTTATACCGATTCTGAATTACAGAATAAAGAGCTTCAAAATCTTTGGTTTTAGTAGGAAATTGTAAATTTATTATAGATTGTTGTTGCTCAGTATAGATAATATTTTTTATATTTTCCTCTTCATTGTATGTCATTTGTTGTAGTTCATAAAAATATTTTAACATGTGTTCAAATTTTTTTTTAATCGTCCATATTCGTATAGCTTTTACTATCACACGAGTGAATTTATCATTTTCATCAAGGTGTGGTTTGTGAGAAGTTATATACTGATGACCGGGGGCTGTTTGTATATAAAATAAAAATTAATTAAAAGCTAGCTATTAATAATTATGTAATAATTACTTATTTCTTTCATAATATTTAATGATTGAAGAAAATTCATCGTTATTGTTTGATTCCCAATTTCTTTAACAACTTCAGTGGTTACACTTTGAGTTTGGGTAGTTTGAATTGCCAAAGAATTTATATTTTTGTTATTCTGACTATTTAAGTCTGTGGTTTCATATACTGTTTGCATCATTGTGTTCTTGTATAACTTGCCAGTTTTTTGATTAAAATATCCTGTTGCATGCATTGGCATTGTGGCATTGGTATCAAGCAAATTCCCATGCTCTGGGTGTATCATATTATTATGTTGTGTTGTATTTAGTATCTTTTCGATATCTAAATTAGGATGTTCAATACTTACTAATATTTGAATGGGACAATATTTCCAGAATTTTTTTAGCACTACATGGTCACTCACTTCAAACTGTTGATTTTCATAGTAAATAATGCATTTTATTTGTTGGATATTTTTAATTTTTGGTTGTAACGATGGTAAAATATAACGTTTTACTTCAAAAATTGTATCTGATAAATCAAAATTAGTTGACAAAATAGTATTGTTTTGTATTATTACTTGGACAGGAATTGAGTCCGGTTGATTTAGAGGAATACACAAGTCTGAGTACATCTTTACGACGTTTATATTAATGTCATTGTATTCTTCCATCATGACTTATAAATAAAATAATACATTATATTAATTAAAAGAATTTTTTATTTGATGATTTTATGTTAGTGATATACAAGCCAGTAAATATTTAAACTATTTATTTACTATAAATTAAAGGTATAATTTAAAAACCATATATTAAAATAAAATGTCATTATTTTCTTAATTTATCACCAAGTTGATTTAAAATATCTAATATTATATGTTAAAAAATGCCATATGTAATTTTATAGATTCACATCTTCTAATAAATATAAATTAATTTAAATGTGTAATTACTGTAATTAAGTCATGGTATCATATCTCTAATAAAAAATAATGGTACAGTATGAGCTGGAAGCACTTCTCTCTTAGAACACTGGTGGTGAATATATTTAATTTAAAACAATGATTCTGAGTGGTGTCAGCAGACTAGCTTTGAATGCTTTCCAATACATAACAATTATTGTAAAAAATTTGAAAAATGTGAATTACAATTTTAACCCTTATGTTTTTTATTATAAGTGAGTACATTTGAAGAAAGATAGTAATGCTGGACATTTTTCTGAATTTCTCTTAAAAATAGGAGATGGAAAATACCTAGAATCTGAAGAAAAAATTACTTAATGTCCAAGATTAGGTATTTATTTAATTTAAATACTTTAAAAATCTTATAGAAAAAATATACTTTGGTATTGAAAATCTCAAAGATAAATCATTGGATTAGTTATGCGAGAGAGCCATTTTAACATTAAAAATAATCGTGAACCTGCATTTCCACCACATTTGCTGACATTAAAAGTTGGTTCTCCAATAAATAATGCTTCTAAAAAATCATTGTCCACCTAAGTTATGCAGTGGTACACGTCTATTTGTAATTGCTCTCCACAAAAATCTGAGAGAAGTTAAAATTCGATAATTATCATAAACTATCGCATAGTTTGATAAACTATAAACTATACCAATTATACTACCGAATAGTTTGTTAAACATCGAATAGTTCGATAAACTATAATAATAATTTATATTTTATATACATAAATAATGATTTTTTGTGATTTCAGTATTAAATGTATCATAAATAATAATGTTATTCTATATAACTTACGCATTACGAATAGGTATACGAGTATGTATGTATGATAATTGGTTCAAAATTTTTGAAAACTCATACAAAACTAAAGCCATAATAATTAAGGACACTTCTGCATGTTTTCATTATTTTTAAAATTGTATCTATTGCATTGTACTAGGATTATCAAATTTGCCTAAAGAGGATGATATACACACTCTTAGCGGTATTAAAATACGTTCATGCTCTATAACTACAACTTCCTTCATTGTGATCGCAGAGTCAACATTTATACAAATAGAAAGATAGGAATATTTACCATGCTGTTGCATGAAGTTTTTTAATTTTAAAATTTTATGATTTTCAATCACGGATTTTAGGTTTTCAAAAAAACTCAACGCTATATCATAGTAAATATTCTCATCTTTCATATTTTGTATAAATAAATAAAAACCTATTATTATTATTTAAGTTCTGATTTATTCCATCTATTCATCGCTTCTTAGGACCGGCGATTAGTTTTAGTAATAGCCTAATTAGACAATCATAATCACTGTATATATTCTCGGCAAGAAAATATTTTTATTATCGATGGTTACAAAACAAGATGGGCGTTAAATTGTTATGTAAATATTTTTAATTATTATTTAACTCGTTTTTACCGAAAAATATAATATTAAAATTTAAGTAAAAAAAGTAATAAACACGAATATGAAATAATACGACATAATGTTATTCTGTGACTCAATATTTAATGGACGCAGCACTACCGTGTTAAGTGATAAGTCAATAACGCGCACGCGGAAATACGAGTCGATAAATATTATAAAATATATCTATGTCTCGTAGAGATTTTATTCAAACTGATCACATAATTACACCCAAAGCTTATGACAACACTGTACCTATTACAGAAGAAAAGAAAAAGGATGTACTTTCACTTTTAAAATTTATACTTGTCATTTTTCATAGTTTTTATATAAATTTAAAAAACAAAACAAAACAAAATATACACGACCCTATAGTGTCAGATGATGACAATTTTTATCTTTTTAAGTATACAAATTGTATGTATTTTTAATTTCACTTGATTTTTATTTTATAAATATATTTTGCTATATATGATTATTATAAAAAGGTATACGAAGCTGTTTTTTATTTTCATTATGTATTAATTAAGTTTTTTTTAAAATAATTAATAATTTAAAATTAAAATTTTTATTATTAAGTTACTGATAATATATAGTTTTATTTGCTAAATAAATTCATGATTGTTATACATTTATTAAAAAAGGTTTAACTCTTATGTAATATTTTTCATTTGATTTTATTTTTATTTAAAGGCTGAACTTAAATTCCTCAGATTAATATGATTTATTTTGTAAAATTATTAAATAAAGTGCTAATAAATGTTATATAGATTTATCATTGTTTTTGATTAATATATATCAAATTTTGTAATAGGTTACACAATTTATATTATACATTTGTTTTAAATAATGTTTTTTTTTTTATTAATAGTACATAGCAGTCATTTAATATAAGTAATATTGGTGTTTACATAATAATATATAGAAAAATGATTATGTGGACTTAATATCAAGAGATTATTATTACACAATATGACAATAGGTAGTACTGCAAAAAAATATTATAATTATTATTTTGACTTATGGCCTTTCTCGTCAAAAAAAAAATGTTTTAATTCATGTGCAATAAGTCACAAGTCAATATGTGAAAAAGGGCACAAGTCAATACACTTATTAATTTCATTGTGACAATGGTGACAAGTCATCAAAAACAATGAAAAAATATATTTTAAATATTCAAACTGATTTAAAAAAATCTATTAAATTATAAATTATATATATATATATATATAAAAAAAATAAATTAACATTAGACAAAAACATGTCAAAAATTTTTTTTTGTCTCTCCTGAAAACTAGTGATTTTTGACTTGTGCCATTTCTCATGAACACCATCCAATTACATTTTTATATTTAACAAATTAAAATTTTTAAGTTAAAAACGAATTAAGCTATGATAATAGTTTTTGTATTACTAGTTGATGAATAATTCTCTCGAATGCTTTTTCAAAATCTGTATATATTACATAGGTCTGTCAGTTATAGAGAAGGAATTAAAAATATATTGTTTAAAAAATATTAAATTAGTTATTGTATTTATTGATATGAAAACCATGTTGTTGAGGAACAAGGATATTTTAAAATTTGGGGTGAGTTTCCAATTAAATATTTTAGAGAATATTTTAAGAAGGATAGAAGTTAATGATATGGACGATAATTAAAAATTAATGATCTATCTCCCTTTTCAAAAATAGAGTTAATAATAGTAGACTTCCAAAAAGAAAAAGAATAGAACAAATAGGAAATCAATCGGAGGAGAAAGAATACATTTACAGGCATGTATAGGTGAAAGATCATTGGGACCAAAACAAGTTTTATAAATTAAATTATTTAATTCATGAAATAGATCAATAAGTTTAATTTTACAATTACTAATAGAAATTGTGGAATTGAATAGGAAAATGATTAACATTAATTGCAATAGTTAATTTTTTATAAAAGGTGCAAAATTACGACTTAATAAATTAACAATACTCTAACATACTATGTCATGTTAATTAAAGAGGATGATTTATTTATGTATGTATATTTATTATAAGACAGTGAGTACAAATATTTTTTGTAAAACCTGTATTTGCCTCCTTTATTTGTAAATACTATACATGCCTATTGATTTTAGATTTGAAAAAGGTAAGCTATGTTTTAAATTATAAATTCTTAAACAATACATTTTTTTAATAATTTACACATATTTATTTAAAACATATAATATAATGAATATTTCTAAACTAATAAGCATTTAAATTTTAAATATGGTAAAGTGGAGAAGTATTGTAATAGATATTCATAATTTATCTTATCGGAAATGCTTTTTGACTAATGTGTAATACATTTTGTATATACTATAGTTTTCATTGAATTTTGCAAAAAGTAACTCCTATGGATAAATTTAAGTAATAATTATTCATAAACAGAATATTAAAAATAAAAACTGAATAAGAATTTTTATGTTGATAAATATATTTAATATGTATCACAGTTAAAATTAAACTGATTTAACTTTACAATAATAGATACATCTGTTAAACATAAAGTATAAAAAACTTCAAAATAATTATTTAAAATAATCATATCACAAATAGTAAAATATAATGAGTACTGCTGGTAACTAGTGAATAATTCATAACTAATAAAATATAGTTTGTGTAAAATTGTTTAAATTATATAAAGGTATTATACTTATATAAAACATTAATACTATTTACATACTAATATACTAATACAAGTAATATCAGTTAATTGCAATGATACAATACTAATGTATAAGATCTTTAGGAAAAAGAACAATTTAATTTATAAATAGTTTCCTCCCTTGCTACTAAGGTAAAACTTAGGGTATAACCTTGTATCTGCAAAGGAAAGAGTTATTCAAAACTAATTTAAATATTAAACATAAAATACAATTATCAGACTTAATGTATAATTAATACTTTCTTTTATATTATACGCATAAGGTATAACTAACTATTGGGAATCGCTAAGAACTGATAAGCGCCCTAGTAGAATATATTTTAATCAGAGAAACTGGGCACCTTTTATGATTACTGGTATGAAAATTGTCGCAAATATTATATTCTAGTGTTTGTAATCAACTTAATATACCTCGTATTTTATGTTATATTAAAAATATTTAAATTATGAAGTTAATTAATTTAAAAATATAAATATTTATAACAAAAACTTGTTGTGTTAAAATTAGGATGTAAAAGGAAGAATCCTATTTTTTTTGTTAGGTAACTTAACTTTCAACATTAATATCTATCCATGATTGAAGATAAGTATATTAAATGCCCTATTTACGAGTAGTTATGTATTAAAAATAAAATACCTACAATATTATACCGTAATATTATACATAATATATACCTACAATTACAAGTCAAACAACTATTTAGTGAATGTGATTTGAATGAAAGGTTTGTATTGGTTGATATCAAATGTAGTAATTGTATTATTGAGTTAGATAATAGCCAAATTGAAAAAGAAAAATAGGCTACAGAAGAATTTTTGGCAGACTCAAATACTACTAATGCTCAAAATATGACTATTACTTCTAATGATGATGATCAGTCGAGCTTAAACCTATAATCTAGTTTCAGTAAAGGTAACTATTGTAGAAAGAAAAAACTTTATAAAATACCATTGCAAAATGAGGGCTATTGTACTATTATATTTTTTGAAGATTTCACTTGTTTGTAAAAATATAAAATATATAAAGAACATATACAATATTTGTAATTATAACCTTGTGATAAATACTGTTAAAAGTATAGATAAAATACCCAAGAATGATCCAGTTATGGGTAATTTTGTCAAAATTTATTCATTGCTATTCAGAGGTAGGTGTAGAAACTCTAATATGCACTGCCGCCGTCACAACACGCGCGCACCAAAAATGAGTATCAACACGCGGCACACACGCACTCACACATATCACTGTTTTTGTATATATTGTTTTGTTTTTGTTTTCAATTATAATTGTTCGTGAATTATTATATAATATTGTAGATTATGTACGACGCGTAATCAGTCAGTCGCCGACGACGGAGCTCGTTATTTAACACGGCCGCCCAAATTAAGCTCTCTCTCTGTGTCCGTTCGCCGTGCTCGAATTGTAAAAGGCTCCGAACGTAAGCGCTAATTGCTACATTCTTTTTTGTGTTTTTTATTGTAGGTGCGCGAATCGCCGTCAATATAGTGTATCAATTTAGCTCAAATAGATAATTAATTATATTAATTGTAAATTTTGTAGGTGCGAATCGTCTAATATAATTAATATGTTATTGTTATTTATATTTATTCGCGTATTATATCTTTGTAACAAAAATTATATTGTGTGTGTGTAAATTTTATTTAGATTTAGGTACAGGTGTGCAGCTGGCCAGTCTTCACACCAACAAATATTGTGAGTGTTTATTTTATTTTATTATTACTATTCTTTATAACATTTGTACCTGTTGGGCCAAAAGGGCCATAATAATATTAATATTTGTACCTATTAATTTTTTATTTATTCATATTCTTGTATTACTGTGATTTATACGGATTTATTTCGTTGGACCAAAAAGGGCGTAAATTATTAATTTAATAAAAAGCAACACAGTTACCATCTAACATTCATTGTTACCATTTTTACTGCCTAGTCTTAAGTACCTTGTTCCGTAGTTTTAAATTACCTACACACCCACACAAATACACACTGTACACACGCTTACATACACATAAGCTCTAGTTTTCCTCGGCGACCCCGGTTAGAAATTCTAGAGATCTATTCACCCAGATACACGCCGTGTGGCCGACCCAGTCGAGTCGAATAACGTGTTAAGGTTGTGCGCGCGAAGCATAGGTAACCGGGCGCGCAAATTATTTTTATTCGTTCCCGGCTCGTACAGTAGGTATATAAAATATATTAAAAAACAATGATTACGGAAGTTATAATGTTTTTTATATGGGTTTTGGAAATATATAGACAGTTCAATCTAATGTAATTTATGAATTTGCTGATAAATTAAAAAAGCCTGGATTAGTCGTAAAAGTAGGATTAGGTGACTACTGACAAGATGTACAAGAAATTCCTGAAAAAATAAAAAATATGTTTGAAAAACTATTTATGATTGAATTTAATGAAACATCTCAAATCTGTTTATAGAATATGAAATTAAAAGATGTAGATAATAAATCATTTATTAATAATTGCATTTTAAATAATTTATCAATAAAAAAAGGACCTAAGGATATACAAATGTAAAACAGTACTACACTGATTCAGTGGCGTAATCATGGGGGGGGGGGATCAGGGTGTCGAATTTTCCCCTTGGCCTTTATTTTTTTTTTTTTAGGTGTAGCATTTTGAAAGAAACAGCAAAATATAAGTGTTTTTGATGAAATTATCAGATAACCGAATCATAATCGGTAAATTTAATCAAATTTGAAAATTAAAAAAATTGTTCGAAATTAAGCCGCGAAAACGACACGAGTTTGTATGTCGTGGTCGACGGATAATGAATGCATGAACGAAACACGGTTTTGGAGACGCTAATGAACAACGCGTAGTAGATTATGCTCAGTGGCACTGGCGATGATAAGCATTACTATATTATACCAAGCCGGGGTATAATCGGGATAGATTGATCAATCTATGTTTTGTGGTTACACCTGATATTTTCTATGGATATACTGTTATCTATTAGAATTTACGACCGTTCGCAGTTTTAATTCCGTCATCCGAATGAGTGAGTTTTTATTGTGTTTTTAATAGGTATTGTATCATATTAATATAAGTAATCTTTTTTAATAATGGAACAAAAAAAAAAAGAAAAAAGTTATGTTTTTTCCTATTTTATTAAAAAAAATCGCGAGAGTGAAAATGCTACACAAAATATAACAAAAGATGACACAGAGATACTGACAAAACCTTTATTGATTCCATCAACTTCGACTCAGGTTATACTAATTTTAAATTAAAAGTTTTCATCATAGAGTATAGTAATTACTAATTAATAATAATAAAGCAGTGTTTAAAACACACAAAAAATAAAAAATAAGTACTAAAATATTATGGTTAAATACAATATACCTAGTTCGAATTACTATTTTATACGTAAAATTATAAAAACGATATAGGTAGTAACAGTTACTATATAAATTTAGTTCTTTTGTATAATAATATTTATTATATTTTATGGACATTATTTTTTTAAATATTTGAATTAACTAAATAATGTAGTCAAAATAATTAAAATACCTATTTATTAGCTACCAATTTATAGTAAAAATAATTTTAATATAGTAATATTCAAGGCTGGGCATTAATGAGTTAAAAGTTAAAATTAAGTTAAAAAGTTAAGTTAATTTTAATTAAGTTACTTAACGCGTTACTTTTTTTTCAGATTAACTTTTAACTTAATAAGTTACTTTTTTATTAAAACTAACGTGTTAACTTCAAGTTAACTTTATACAAAAGTATCTAAATTAAGTTAAATTTTGCAGGAAGAACAATGCAAATTTTTGAATGGGATCTTACTTTTTGTTACCTATACGCAATTTTAGTAGGTACCTAGAATAGTATGTACGTAATCGTTAAGAATCGATGTACCACTCACGTATACGCCGCAACGTTGGCCGTTCACGAATATTGGGCTGATCCCGGTCTTTTTAACTACATGGAGGCTGGTATTTATGTCCATCCAGTATAGAAAATTTATTGAAGTAGTTACTACTTATTTTACACTACATTAGTATGAATCAAACAACAATGTAGGTATCTTCGCAGTTAGAAATTATTTTTTGATTTTTTATTTATGCATGGGTTTTAAAATGACGTGTTGTATTTTTATTTTTACATGTATACACTTTTTCAGGCATAAGAAGTCTCGAGTAGTTTTTTTGAGCTTAAAGAATAACCATCCTTTTTTACCTTTTACGATATAATAGGTATATCGACTTTTTTTTCCTAATTAGGAACTTTTAACTAAGTTAAGTTACTTTTTTTTTTCAAAGTTAACTTTTAACTTTAAAAGTTAATAAAAAAATATACGAGTAACTTTTAACTTAACTTATATTATTTTCAATTAACTTAACTTAACGAGTTAAAAAATGTTGTTAACTTGCCCAGCCTTGGTAATATTTATAATTATTAAACAATTATTGCAATTTGCTCGTAAATAAAATAAAGAAAATCTAAACTAATTTAAAATCCTTGAAGATTATTGCCAATAAATAATTTTAGAAGTGCTACATTTTGTTAACTATGGCAGGTTAACTAGTGTTTGCTTAGCTTATAGCTGCTCACTTAATATATTTACCTACTATTAACATAAAAATTGTAGGTATGTTTTTTTTCAATAATATGTATACACTATGCATCATACTAAATTATTGCTTAAAAGTTGCATGTTGTTTATTTGCTTTAAGAGAAAAATTGTTAATAATATGCAGTATCAATCTCAACCACACGATATTGGTTATTTTTTTTGGTCATGTGTTGACTACTAAAAACTTGTAAGTTGTATGTAGTATGTTGTGATATTATAGTGTGTCATATGTGTAGTGTGGGTAACTATAATAATAATTTAATTTATCCAATTAATAATTGTAAGAGTTATAATTATAAAATACAAATATATATATTATATATAACAGAATTATGGGTACCAAGTGTAAATTACCAATTTCCTTTACTAGAAAAATATAGAAAACGGGGTTTAAAATTTCAAATTAAATCGTTGTACAAATTTAATTAGCTTGCTTACTATGAGTTTAAACAAGGGGCATTTTGTTAATTTTGTTTACTATTTTCTAAAGGTGGTGGAGTCGGAAGTCAACAGCTTGTTACTTCTGCTTTTACTAAATGGAAAAAAGCAAAATAGATATTTATCAACAAATTTATCAAACTACTAGTATGTTCATTTTCAAACCTTTAACAATTGTTTTTATATATTTTTATTAGACCTTTCATGCTCATTCAAAGTTCAATTACCGTTTAAATTGTATTTTGAATTCTGATAATTTTTTTATCTGTAATAAACAAAAGACATGTTTCTATTGATGAAATATTAGAAACTAAAAGAACTGAGCAAATAAAAATAAATAGAAGTTGTTCAGTACCTATTATTCAGGATGTAATCCTATGTGGTCAAGGACTAGTATTACGTGCACATCGTGAATCAGGACAAATCAGTGGTAGGCTTGGTATTTTGTAGTTTATAAATATATATATATATATATATAATATACAAGGCAATTTTTTTTAATAACAATCTATTTCTCAGTTATATTTTTATGTTCTTGTACATTTTCTTTTTTATAGCTTAACAACAGTTGAAATACCACATTTTTTTAAAAATATTTATCATCGAGGTTGTTATAAATTTTAAAATATTTTATAAAAACCTTGTGTTTCTACTATTATAAACTATAAAAGAAGAAAATATGGAAAACATTAAAATTAATTGAAATAAAGACTGTTGTATATTAAAATAATTATTCTATATATTAAATGAAATAATGTGTAAAAATTATTTCACTTTTATTAATTATATTGGTACATATACTGTAGAATTTGAAAATCAAGGAAACTTTTTTGTGATTCTTAAACATAGATCTCATGGTGATGCTTTTTTAAAGAACATTCTTGAAAAAACAAAAGACTACAAATATATTATACCACACATACAGAATGAAACAATTTGTATATGTGATAATTTAATATTAAAGTCAATTGTAAAAAGGTGAATGCAGCCCAGGGTTTCTCAGTTTTAGTTGAGAATTTGTTGATTGCTGCTTGTTGATGAAACAAAAATGATAAACGAGAGTTTTCTCAAATTTATAATTATCCACAATATGACTGGTGAAGATTTAGCAGCTATAATAAAAAGTAATATAATCAATAAATATATTACATTTTTTTTTACAAAATATTGATGTATTATATTGTGTTCACAGGTTTAACAAGTTGTGGTATTGACGCTACATTTCTAATTGGACAAGGGTATGATGGTGCCTTAAATATGAGTGGCAAATATAAAGGTGTCCAAGCATTGGTCAGAAAAAATTATCCTCAAGCCATTTATGTTCATTGTGCTGCACACTATAGTACTGACATACTATGTCAGAGGTATATTTATTATGGAAAAGAATAATATTATACAAACATTACATAGGTATTTAAAAAGTAATGACTAAATATTTTGTTTATTAGAATCGATTAATTGGATTGCTGGTAGTTCATAATAATCTATCCATTGATCCCGAGGATGTTATAAATGAAATGGCTCTGAAGCCAAGAAAAGTCGACCTTTTATTATAAACACTTTAATAAATATCAATTATTATATTTACTTAAAAACAAATTGGGTATTTTATTATTATGAAAAATTGTTTATCCCCCCCCCCTCCATGACCTAGCCCTAATTACGCCACTGCACTGATTCAATGACTAAGTTATTAACCTACATAATAACAACGTAGACAATGTGCAAGTTGTTGGCAAACATAGTGATGTCGAGACTATTTTATACCGCCCCGGTGTGGGCTGACTCCATGTCGGTCAGAGAATGGAAGTGGCTAGCAAGCATGCAATGATGCATTGTCTTGCGTGTGGCCAAATCGTATAGGGTGGTGTCCCATGAAGCAGCAGCCATAATTGCGAGCATCCCGCCAGTCCGCTTACAACACTAGGAGAGAGCAGAAGGCAGAAGGTGGCACGAACCGAATAGTAGCCAGGTCTGTATTGATGTAAAGTTAGTAAAACGACTGGTCTACTGCTAAGAATGGACAGTGAATATTCCGCATGATCAGTGAAGTTGGTAAATTGATGAACAGTGCTCATGGAGATGTGACTTACCACATGTCACAGATGCTGTCAGGACATGATGCATTTAATTATTACTTGCATAGGTTAAATATTGTCGGCTCAGATACATGTGCTCAATGAGGTGCGACACCTGATGATGCTGAACACGAAATTTTCATTTGTGACACCTGGCACAATTGAAGAAGGGATGTATGCAGCAAGATTGGGGTGCAGGAGTTGACGTCTGATAACTTGATGGAAACAATGAAGGCATTTAGGATCAATTGGTACATGTTGACTAGCTTAATGAACAGGATTATGCAAACTAGAGAAGAAAAAGCAAGAAATCAGCACAAAAGGTCCTCCTCCTTACATTTTGTAAATCTTTATATGTATGCCGGAGGTAATTTGGGAGAGGTAGAGCCCTCCAAAATGTTTGTACGTGCTAAACTATGGAGGTCGGAAGAGGGAGATTAACTCAACGCCGATTCACTAAGACTTGTAATTTAAATAAATGATGGTGATGCCCACCTACCTCTAAAGTCCCGGCTGAACAGTTGTACCAGAGGCGGTGGAGTACATTAAAAAAAAAAAAACCTTATAATTTAAAAAATAATGATGTTTATTTGAAACATTTTGAAGATATGACCAATATAATATATATATTGTTAAAGTTGAAAATGCAAAATATTTTAATTCAAATTAATAACATTAGTGATTTTTGTAAAACAGGTTATAATATAGGAGATATTACTTTGGAGTTATTACCAAAAATTGTTTATACCATGCAAAAATTACCAAAATTGAAGGTAATTTGATTTGTGTTTTAAATATTGACTTTGGAAATTATAATGTAGTTATAAGTCTGACTTTATAATATAATTGGATTACTAGACAATTAAAAAATATTTCTGGATTTGCAATTAAAATTGGAATTAAGAAATCAAATATAACAAAAACACAACCTTTAAAAAATTATGTCAATAAAACTGAAGCAACACCATTTTATTTAAAATTTAATAAAAGTAATTCAAATGGATATCAAAAGATGAAGAAAACAGTTTAAGAAAAAAAGACAATTCTAAAAATATTTTTGATTTGTTTTTAACAGAAATGTTAAAATAATGAAGGTTCCTTAAAAAAATAAGACAAAAGAATGTTCGACTATTGACTTTTAAAATATTACATTAAAAATGAGGACTACTGTATAGTTTCTCATTTCAAAGATTTTTAAAGGGTTACATAATGTAAAAATTATTTATGAAACTATGACAAGTAAAGATCATAAAATTAAAACAAATTTAGTAATTGGAGATATTGTTAAAGTATTATCACCTTTATTCAGAGATTATCATAAAGCGAAAATAATAAATATTGTAATTAATGAAGGTTTCCACATTTTTACATTGATTATGGAAATACAGAAATTATTCAATCAAATGGTTTATTTGAACTTTCAGATGAATTAAAAAAAGAAACTCGCATCCAATCAAAGTATCAATGAAAATTCCTCCAAATTAAAAAAAAGGCATGCTGCTGTACATAATGATATTATAATAATAATTAATAACTTATAATGTATAGTTAGCATTTGTGTGAGTGTCTGTGTGGCTGGTCGGTCGATGGTGCGGTTATAATGTGGAGACAATCTGAAGTTTAAAGCACCAGCAATGGCAACTCAGGCCACAACATTTTTATCAGTTTTTCTTTTTCTTTTAATATGAATGCATTTAGCAAATTTGTTTTCTGAATGAATAATAAGTTTTATTTTAAAAGTTTTGGTGAATAATTTTGCAGAACTGACTTTTGTACATTGTCAATCGGTTTGGGAAATATATTCTAATGCATCAATTCTACATCTTATATATTATATATAGAATATAATATAGGTGTGTGTGTGTATAAATATATTTATCTATGATTAGAATAATTGTTGGCAAGTTGAATTATTATAAAATAACTAATATATATAGTATTCTGCTACAACAAATCATTAGATACTTGTACAGAAAAAATTATATTAATAAAACAATTGGTCTTTCTAATCACAAACATCAAAACATATATTTTCATCCAGCTGTGTCTATAAATTCTGAAAATAAACATTAGATAAATAATTACCTATCAAGGTGGGGTAGTGTCGCAACAATATGTTGATTATCTTTGACTAGGTTTGCCTTTACATATATACTTTATTTCAATTATTTTCCAAATGTTCACAGTTAAATTTAATCTGCCCTTATTTCATAAAACTTGTGTTTTATATTATTGATGATGTTTGTAGACAAATGGAAAATATGGTAATAATCATTTTCTCGACTTTAAGACATATCAACAAGTAATTATGTGTCCACTATTTAGAACATTCTCCCTTTCTACTATATTTCTGGTAGTTGGAGTATATAATAATATACTATATATAGTATATATATATACTACCTATATATATAATAATATAATAAATACATTTCAGATAAATAAATTCTGTCCATTTTTATATGTAAAAATATGTTAAGTTATGAAATATATAAGTAAATAATATATGCTACAAATAATATACATAATTAAACACCACAATAAATTATAATAACCTAAAAATAAAGTCTGAGAAAGTTAATGTAGATAGGAGTAGTCAGTACCTACCTAAATTAAATTGAAAGTTAAGAAAAAAGATCGCGTATATATAAATTACTAGCAGGCAGAAAATGTTATATGAAAAGTAGGTATATAAAACAACAAAATGTATTAAATAAGAACAGTACATACATCTATGTACCTACTATAATTAATATGACCTATATATTGTACAATGTATCTATACCTATTTTCTGCATTACTTATTATCATTAATTTTTATAATATGAGTGATTGTATTAATTATTACTATAATAAAAATGTTAAGTATTATGCGCAAAGTTACAAACACTGAACAGTGGTTATGAATAGCATGCGAGGTGCCCAGTTCTCACCTCTATCTTTAATCCATGGCGTGGCATGTCGATTCCCAATAATAAATAAGTATGTACTAGATTTTAATAATGAAAATAATAAATAGTACATTATTATTTAATTGAACATAAACATTTATCAATGTGTCCTAATTATTTTAGATACTGAGCGAACAATTTACTTTGGAGTCTGACGGAAAAATACTAATAAATATATTTTTTTTTAATTTTATTGGAACATTAAAAGTTTTTTTTTTCAAGGAATAAAATACTTTTAAAAATTATTCTGAATACTACCCAAGTTTCACAATTATATACAAAACTGATTATTAACTAAATATTTATAACAATTAACAATGAAAAATATTTAATCGATTTACAATAATAAAAAAATATAAAACACTTAATACATATCAATAAATCTGGCCAGCATAATCATGCTCTTCAAAATCACATAAATGGTGATCGAAGATTATTTCTTCAACATATGAAAACACATATCAACAACATATCAAAACACTCCATTCACATTAATTTATAATCAATCACTTCAAAAGTAATATCTATCTAAATTACATTTATAATACATATATATACATTATACATATATTGGAATATTTGGAACATTCATTTTAAAAGTGAATGAAATCACATTCACATTCATTAAAAAAAAAAATGCATTCAAAAAAATATAAAATTATAATTATTAAACAATTAAAAAAATTAATGATATTTAGAATATAATATTTATGATATATTTAAAATTCATTATACATAGTTTATTAAGACTTATATTTTTAGTTTTCCAATGGTTGTTGCTCTAGTAACCCATAATGCAGGTTTGACTTCAATGTACTAAGCATGATCAACAAGAAACCCACCAATCCCACATACCTTGAAATACTGGGGCACTATCTTGGTCGATCTAATCTAGGAAAACTGTTTTCTATTTGTAACTGGAGGAAACGATACATTTTTCCATTTTTCATTCAATGTGTTGATCATGAAACACAATTTGTTGGTCTTTTATTTTGTAACCAGAGATTTTTATAAACTATTTGTGTCTTTTAAGGGAAGTACCAAACTATATTGGTAGATGTATATTAGTTGATATAAGTTCTAACAAGATATCCTCCTGATATGATATAATTAGTAACCATACATGTGTATATAGACAATGTGGTATATAAATATTTTTAGTAATTAAAATTTAAAACTAATTATTATGTTAAAAAAAATATTGATATTTAAGGCCATACCAATTATATATGTAATTTTGTTCGACCAAAGAACCGAAACATAGGTATGTGCGATTACTACGATATTTGAGATTTGATATGGAGATAGACTTCAATTTCAACCAAATTCAAATTATAGGCGATTATAAAGTTGTTTTACTGTTCAAGTCTTACCAGAATGATGTAGAATCTGGTGTCATGCTGTATTGTATTAAAAATTACATAATTATTTAATAAATATATATATGTTTAATACTTATTATAATAAAGTATTTAAGAGGGTGCAATAGTAGAACAAAAAATATATAAAACATGTAAAAATTATTCCAATAATACAGCTTAGTGGTTTTATAGTAAAATAATAATTTTCATAATTGTAAATGAGAAGTATAGACATTTTGATTCTTTCAAATAATTTTTAACCATCTTTGATAATTTATTGTGAAACAAAAAATTAAAATATTTATGGTTCAATATTCACCATTAAAATGTAAATTATACCTATATGTTATAAGAATCACCTTGTATATAATTGTAAATCTTAACACAGCCATTGTCATGTTTAAATAAACAAATACATATATTTTTTTTTTTTGATAAAAATATAACTATAAAACATATTATATAGCTACCTATATTTTTTAATACATAGGTTTTTATACTTATAAATAATAATAGTAATACCATTATATTGATTAATTTCTGTTGTACATAAAAATAATAATACATAATATTGCACTATTTTATATTGTGCAAAAATTACATAATAAAAAATTTTAATTACCATTTCTTGAAAAATTGTCGATTACATTTTTTTTCCTATTTCGTGAAATGTAAAAATATCATTTTCATTTTATAAAATGAACAATTTCACTAGATGATTACGATATATATATATCTTCTTATATATATATATATATAATGTACAAATATATTTAACTTACAAGTTAAAGCACTTTTCTCCTCACTAAATTTTTATGTTAGTAAGTATTTTTTTATTTGAATTATATTATACTATATTAGTTTCTATCATACATTTGATATAAAGTATAAGTTCTATGAGTTTTATAAGTATATAAATAAACACATGATGTGTACCTATATAACTTTTTTTTTTAATTTTAGGCTATAATAAGACGTGTCTGTCATTTGGACTTAACAAAACTTAACACAGAAAATAATGCAAGATGAATTTTGAGAACGGTAATTTAAGGTTTAATTAATAGTTATTTTCTTTTCTTTTGTATATTTTGTAGCAAATTCTATTAATTTTATGTCTCATCTACACATTCTTTATTAGTTTTATTATGAACATAATTAAGTAGCTATAATTACTTATATTGTTAACAATTTTAAATATTTAGTTTTTACATGAAATTTTTAGTTAAATACAAAAATTATTTTATTGATACTCATATTTTTTTTATTCAGATAATGACAGCACACCTTCCAAGTGATCAAATTATAAATAATAATAATGCGGTAATCATAAATTTTGCCTTTAAAGTGAGTCTACATTATCGTGTAAAAATTTGGTTATTTATTTATGCCAACAGCCTGAGAACACAAATCTCTCGCAAGACAGTTTTTATGGAAAAATAACATACAATGTGCGGTGAACTCTTAGAAAAATATATATATTATATGTATGTATACTACATAAAAACTTCAGGAGGTTAATGAATGAAAAATAACCCGTAGTCTGAGGATGGTATGTATTGATAATAAAATAAACTTTGGAATGTATAAAATTTCGGGAACTTCGCCGATTGTTCAATATTCGTATAAAATATAATAAATAACTAGGTATATCAATAATTATTTATATTATTTATATAAAATACGTATTATTAATCAAATTTTTAATTCTTGGATATTATAACGGTGTTACTCAAACCCGGTAATAATACCATGTCCTGATGGACTTCTTCGGGACACCAGGACTTGATTTCCAAACCGACAAGTCACGGAAATTCTGGGATGAATGGTGATCATATGGTAGAAAAATGGTTAGATAATGTTCAATAGGAATTGTTCTAAATAATATCAAACATTTTAGTTTAACTAGCTACACACTACTGAAATGTATTATAATATTCTCTATATAAATATTTACAAATAATTTTGAATAAATAGTAAACTACACACTTACCCATACTTGCAGACTGAATACTATAGTAGGTATATTATTTTGTTTGAACTATAACAATGAATATCAAATATTATCCAATATTTGGCGTGGCCAAATAACAAAATTCAGTTTCTTTACACAAACTCCTTACTCTTGTACTCGTCCTATTATATATTTTTCAATTTTTAGTTATAATTTCTTTATTAAGTTCATGATTGAAATAAAAAATACATTATACGATTTCTTAATTTTATTTTTTATCACGGTATCAAATATCAATAAATAAATAACAACCACAAACAAGATTATATGGACTGGCAACGTCTTGGCAGGTGGATGGTAGTGGCGCGGTCAGGTTTTGAAACAGGGTTTCCTAAGTGGGGAATTTTGCAGGCTGATGCGTTCTTATATTTTCACTACTAAGCTAACCAAATCTTTTACAGACAAATATTTTTCGGTTAAATACTTGAAATGTTCGCAGGCCACTCTTCAAAGCAGATTGTAGACAAAGCATCGGCTTGTAAAATCCCCAATCACGAAAACTCCGCATTAAAAAGCTGACCGTAAATAGTGGCGCCCACGATCTAAGATAAGTATTCCATTTACCTACACTCGTGTACACTTTTTCTATGAAAATTATTAGAATTATCTGGTATCAATAGTGCAATAGATAACGCAAATTCCATGTGAAAGTACACTTTATTTATTACCTACACGAGTGCAGAAAAATTACACCGTGATTTTTGACGGTGTCCGAATTATCATTTATATTGATAATTATGTTTTCTGATAAGATAATTCGTTAAACATTGTTATTATGTTAATCTGTCTATTTAATTTATATAAAATATAGTTATTTTATTTTATTCGAATTGTATTTACCGTTTTGTACTATTATAAATATGACTATTCAACAAAAAATTGTTGTTTCATTGGATATACTATCCTCATCTTCAAGTGATGATATGTATACTGAAATTTCTAAAGTGATGAAAGTTGATGTTCCAACAATTTAAAATTTTGTTATTGAAGTAGTTCACAATTTTACAGATAAACAGATTTAGATATTTTATAACATGTTATTTATTGTGTAGAGTGCAATATTATTAAACAAACAAGCTTAAGTGCAATACCTATCGGGTGTAGCTCCTTGTAAATGTAACTCCTTTTAAGTGAGACTACTTGTATGTTCAACACCTTTTGAGTGCAAGACCTTGAATTTGTAACCCCATTTGGGTATGGCACCTTGTATAATTTTTTGAGCGAAACATCACATAAGTGGAATTACTTTCTAGTGTAATTCGTACACCTCATATTATGTATTCAGTCATGTTATCAGGATCCGGAATAGTCAGTGACCGAAGCATTTTCAGAAATAATAATAGGCGTGTTTTCGCGATTAACCAAATGTATTTTGGTTACTGAATTTTATAAACAATCAGTTTTGGTTATAATAATTTATAACCGATCAAATGTAGTGGTTATTGTGTTTGGTTATAGATAA